>PVJI01001707.1:0-169129 GCA_004026765.1 Micronycteris hirsuta
ATTTGTAAGAAAATATGCAATTCTGATCATATCTATAATAATGTTTCATTAGTAGCAAACTATTTTCCACCCAGCAAAGTAGAGAGTTAGAAAGAGTCTCATTTGCATCCATATAATATAAGAGAGCAAAAACAAATGATGAATTTTTTTTGAATCCATTGAAAACTGAGACTGCAGGGCAACCAACTAGCCCAAATCTAAGAAAAGACAGGTGCCTGCAGAAAGCAAAGGACACAAGGCATAAGCAGTGGCCTCCCTAGAGCAGATGCAACCGGTCACCAGTAAAAGGAATTCAGTCATGTTGGTTGGAAAGCGGGTGGAGCCAAACGTACCCTGGAGAGAGTGTGAAGTCCTGGGAGATGAGAGAACTGAGAAATTCCAGATTTTCCCTTTTTATACGCCTATGGGAAAATAATAAAACAAGTAAAGCTTGTAGGGGGACCTATATTTTAGTGGTCATAAATACAACAAATCTGGACTTTATCTCTTATCAATCGACAAGATCAACATTTTATGAAAACTGAGATATAATAGTATTCTATTTAAAAGGTGAAAAAAAGTTCCTCTCTGTGCAGCTCCTGTGTCTGTCTCTGTGTCCCTGTTTCCAAAGCCTTTACTTGTCCTCCCGCTACACCACAGGGACTGTGTGGAAATGTGCTCTTACCTGCTGGTCCTCAGCATCTACCACAGCATCTGAAATAAGGTAGGTCCTCTGGAGACATTACCATGCATATTCTATTCTTTGTCTTGACATAAAACAGTGGAGTTTTACTTAAAATGTCATCACTTCCATTTTTTCTCACCATTTAAAACTACCGCTGCAATAAGAAAATCACTAGTCCATTGTCGTGACAAGAGATCGGTTGTTTATTTTTAGTGCTATGCTACTACAGACTTAGATGTGATGAATTTTCAAGGCGTACAGTTCCTTAGAGACCATCTCGTTCACCAAGCCCTCGTTACCGATACATTGAATTCCAGGAAGGCTCCCGGCTTGCCAATCATTGCATAATTTGGATTCAGGTTTGCCATCGCAATAACCCAGTACCCTTCTATTGCTTAATGAGTGCACTGATATCAGCCTCTAAAAATATCCAGAAAAGAAACAATCAATTGATAATAATGAAAAACCCTCTTATTTGAAGTCTTATGCTGTATGTCGAAACTTGATATGTAATGATTTGATATCACTCTATTTTAGCCTCGCCTGTTATATAATAATAGCTGACGTTATTAACTGCATATTATGTGTCAAGACTGTTCTAAGTACATTACATTTATCTCTTCAAATAATTTAATAATCATCAGTTGGTATTCCAACTTTATAAGTGAGGAAAAGGAAGCATAGAGAAATTAATTTGACAAAGGTCATACAGCTATTAAAGTGTTGGAGCCAAAATTCTAGTCCACACGATTTTTCTTCAGAGCCCATCTTTTACTAAGACCATATACTGACTCTGAAAATCATCTAATTTTTCACATTTTTTACTCCTTGTGAAAAAAAATTATTCATCATTTCCAGCGCAACTATCTCTATGTCTCCTTCCCACTTGAAATTACTGAAAAGTTTAAGATCTAAATTCATTAGGTATTCACAAATGAATTATAAACTTCGTTTAATCTTATATTAGGAAAATCAGCCACTGTATCAATTGCCATAATACTAAGTAACAAACCACCCTAAAAGTTAGTTGCTTAAAACGACAACCATTAATTATTTCTCACAGAACTATGGCTCCGCCGAGCATTTTTGCTGATCAGCAGTGAGTTCAGCAGCTTTAAGCTGGTTTTGCTCACGTGTCTGTCCAGTTGGTGGACAGGCTGGCATGGGCTTTCTGGGATGATCTCAGCTAGGACAGCTCTTATCTTTTCCACTCTCTCCCATCCCTCCCGCCAGTTAGCCTGGGTACATTCTCCCGGTAGTGGCAAGAGTCGTTGAACAAACAGAAATATGCAAGCACTTTTCCTGCCTCTCCTTATATCAAATGTTTTCTGTCTCAATGGCCAAAGAAAGTTATATGGCCAAGTCTACGATCACCGTGGGAAGGTGATCAAAAAGTGAGTGGTTTCAGAGAGATATAGATAAAATATCGAGCCATCAATTCAATCAATTTACCATTTCTAGTTTTTTTCTGGGCTCTGTAGTCAAGTCTTTTGTAACAAATCCTTTACTTGGGTAACATGCAAGATGCTTACATCTCAAGCATTCATCTTTTCCCCTGAGGAATCTTGTAACTAAAGTGGCATATCCTTAAGGGAATTATCAACGTCATCTCAGTAATGAAGATGAATGCCTTATAAGGCTTGCTGTACTACATCACCATTTAAAATTTCTTCTGCGTATACTAATATTTAACTCAGCCTTACTTTATGATAAAGTAAATGAGCTAAGATAAATGAAAGGCAATGTCTGCAAATATTAATGTTAATTTGAATCATTGTGAATTAACACCTTCTGTAGAACAGTCTGCACATGGTGAGTTCATTTGGTTGGTGAATGAAGCTAATACAGATAGAATCATGTATTTAGCTTCTATTTTTTCTGTTCCATGGTGAGAGATATGGACCCTCATTCAGACCACTCATTATATTAACCACTAGGAAGAGTGGACAGACAAGTCTCAATCAGTGTATTAATGGATTATATCACTTATGCAGGACATATTTAGTGAGCACTTGTTATGTCATTAGTTTTAGCATACATAGAAGAATAAATCTGGGTCTTATCCAATTCCCCTTTTGAGGGGAAAGAAGGAGGTGTACGGTGAATACTACAGAAACCTGTGCTCAGGAATGAGATGTTAGATCAGTGAGTTAAAACTGGGCCTTATGCAGCAACAATCTGGGCAGAGCCAACTCAGAGAGTCCAAGCAGTTACCAAGATTAAGTCAGAATCAAGAGATTTTGTTTTATATTACTCTCTGGTTTATTGGCTAAGTGAACCCAAGAAAGAGCACAGAATTAAGTCAAATCTCTCTTCAGGAAGTTCCCAGGACAGAGACCCCTATAAATGGTCAAGTGCTATAGCAATGATCTGAACAAAGTGCTATGAGAACACCATGAACATGCAAGCAAAAAACCAAATACAAAAAAATAATACATTCCATTCCAAATGATGGGGCCTCAGGGTGATGAGAGGTTGAATCTGTGTCTATATAAGGACATAGGGCATAGAACTTGTCACTAGGTATTTAAACTTGGGGAAACTTACTTAGCCCCTGTCTTCAAAAACAAGAAAATAAGAAATACTTGTTAAAAACAAACCACAAGAAGAATTTCAAAAATAGACAGGGCCTTAAAGTTTTAGGAAGACCATCTATTCATTTGATAGGATTGATGGGGCCAAAAAAAAACAATTCTTAGAATGAACGGGTTTTAAAACAGAGAAATAGGAAGATAGTCTGGAAGTCTAGATTAAAAGAGGAATTTAACAAGAAAGGAAATATGCTGACTCTGTCTTGAGCCCAATCAAGAGTCTCATAACTGGGTAAGTTCCCCATAAGACAGCTCATGACATAGACCCAAGAACACGGGTAGCCCCTTGTTGCTTATCCCTCGATTTTTTCGGGCAAGCATGGTGGAATAGCAGTGGGACGTTGGAAGTGATGATGCTAGCGGGAAATCGGTCCTCCTGCTGCACTTATCTAATACTGAGAAATGTCAAATCTGGGAAAAATCACTTTAAAAAAATGATCTCAAAACCACATTAAATCTTAGCATAAAGTCCTTTGGTCAAGTTATAATTTTTGAAATAGGGACTCATTATGAAAATGCTGACATAATTTTAACCATAAAAATGCTGATTTTTCACAGTACCATACTATTATCTACTTTTATAACTATATTTGGAATTTTCATATACTATTGAGATTAGTTACATATTTCATCAAAGTGACCCATATGTATTCCATTAGTGAATTTTATGTGATGCTGCCTCATGGGAACAACTACAAGGAACAACTAAATATGTCAGCTTATCAGAGGAAAAGAAGTTTGGCAGGGGCGTCCAACCTTGACATCTCTGCGCCACACTGGAGGAAGAGTTGTCTTGGGCCACAAGTTAAATACATTGTGACAAGTAATCACAAAAAAAATCTCATAATGTTTTAAGTAAATTTACAATTTTGTGGTGGGCCGCATTCACAGCCATCCTGGGCTGCATGTGGCCTGCAGGACATAGGTTGGACGTCCCTGAATTGGAAAAACCTTAAAATCTTACCTTTGGGATCAGAAAACATAAGCATGACAACAGAAAAATATCTAGGACCAAAGAAGAGGATGAAGCTTCACTTTCAGTGGCTTGAATTTTACAATTATTATGCGATTATTATACAATTATATTATTACAATTTTATAACTTTTCTAGATATTTTGCAATGTACATTTTTGTTTACAGTATTAATTATGCTGCATTTGTGTTTGGGATTAATTATATAACTACTATTTATAAACAAAGAAAACTATTTTCTTTTCAATAAATTTTAACTTCCCATTTATTTTCTTTGTTTTGCATGTTGCCCTTTGTATCAAATGCACTTTTGAAATCAGAAAAGAAATTTTGTCCTACATTGAGCCATTGCTTCTTTTCCTACACAGAGTCAGTATGAGGTTTAAATGATTATCACTTAAACATTATTTGGGGCTTTTCATTCTCAGCTGCAAGCCTTGTTCACACCCTGTGTTCTCTGCCATGTAGCATGCCACCTCGAACCTTGGGAAATGTTCTTCCCATTCTGGCATGAATCTGGGCTCCAGGAAGTGGCATCCTCTCCCTTCCTGATCCTTGAAAATGTCTGTACCTTTTGCACCAGACTATGTTAGAGGAAATTTGAGAGGTGATACAGCCCTGTGTGACAACTTGTACCTCATGTGTACATTCCTGCTTGGGTGTCCTGGGTGCAGAGAATCTGTTGCTTCCCAAGGCCTTACCTGGGCAGGTAGAAACAAGACTCCACCCGATGACATGTTCAATTTTTACTCTGGCTCAGAGAGCCTAAGCTTTTGAGGCTAAAGTCAAGAAGTACCCCCTCTTCTGTCTCTGCATTCTGAGCCAATGAACATAAAATTCCTTGCTAAGAAGGGTTAGGGAAGAGAAAGAAATACCAAGAACAAAAACACATCAGCTAGTACCTCAAAAATGTTTTCCAGGGGTCATGGATATTGAGATCATGAATAAAAGAATATAGTTACCATCCTTTATAGAATCAAATGCATGCTTTAAGGAAACACTTAACTCAATGTTTGCTCAATTCTTGCTTTGTAACTCTGGGGCTCAATATTCTTGATTCTATTAATGAACTTGTACCAAAATAAATTCACAACCCAATAGCTAAGAAGCAAGGTCTCACTGAAGAGTAAAGTCCCTCTTGGTATCAGTTAGTGGGGAGAAAACTGTCTCTCAGGCCAGGGGACAAGCCTCAGGGATAGAGCTTGAACCCCAAGGGCAGAATTGGGTAGGAACAGATTATGGAGTGAATGGGGTTCCCTGGTGGGCTTTATTTCATTCTTCAAATGTCCTGTGGAATTAAGTGGGAGCCAATTATCTATGAAAGGATGAGAAAACTATATACTGCAAGCAAGACCATGTATACCCCCTGCAGACTGCTCGTGCGTACTTCTCTGTACCTCTAGGCAGGCAGTAAAACCATCTGGGAGTCATCAGGTGCCGCAGCTCCGAGGGAAAGGATTTTTGACTCCGCTTAGGCCATGGCCTCCTTTGAAAGAGCAGTATAGTGTTGAGACCAGTATAGAGTTGACACCGGACAAGAAACCCAAGGAACTCAGAAGGCTTCAATTTGCCCTTTTCTCAACTGGAGATTTCCCCTTCAAAAGTGTATCTAAGAGCGGTAGTTTCCAAAGCCAGGCCTCCCTTTCCTAAATGTAATCACATATCCTGCATCCCTTCCCCCAGATTCTGTAATCTCCTCAGGGTGGCCCACCCCATGGCCCCACTGAAGACTCATCAGTCTCGCACTACCACCCAGGATGACTTGTTAAACTTTACCTTCTGTAATTGGCATCTTTACTCATTCCCAAATATAAAATTATATTTTAGTATATAATATGCCTTTTAAATACCACAAACACTATTCCCTCTACCACTCACTGATTGAAAGTTTCTGCTATAGGGATTCTAGGTTTTACCTTATTAAGGGTGATTTTAATACCTAACGGGTCTGCTGTTTGTCAGACGTTGGGGACATGAAGTTAAACAAAACTTGGTTCTTACATTCAAGGAGCACGGAGTCTAGTGGTGGAGACAGAAGTATAAACAAGCCATTTGAACACAGTTCCCTAATAGAAGCTATGGGAGAACTGAGAGAGCAAGCAACTTTGACTAAGCAACAAGGTGAGATGCCAGAGGGAACAGTAAAGCTGTGTAGTGTGTTTTTAATTTGATTATTTTTTTAGTACAAAAGCTTTTACAGAAAAAAATGCCCCCCAGAAATATCCATTGAAATATTTTGTTGATTTTTAGAACATTATCTATTCTTGAAAAAGAAATTTGACATATGCATTTTATAATTTACTATTCTCAATTCAGCCTATATTTTTCAAAAAAAATTGTGTCATGAAATATTATTCTTTAGGATGACTGATGAGTAAGCAGCTTTAGGTAATAATAATAAGTAAATATATGGAGGACTTACCGTGTGTCTGGCAATCTTAAAGATTTTATTTATTTATTTATTTTTAGAGAGAGGAGAAGGGAGGGAGATACAGAGGGAGAGAAACAGCAATGTATGGTTGCCTCTCACATGGCCCCCACAGGGGACCTGGCCTGCAACCCAGGCATGTGCCCTGACCGGGAATCGAACCGGGACCGTCTGGTTCCCAGCCCGCGCTCAATCCACTGAGCTACACCAGCCAGGCTTCTGGCAATCTTCTATGAACTGTACATACACTAATTTCTTGCTAAAACAAAAATGAAACAAAGCTGACAAAACAACACAGAACCCTATGGTGAAAATTATTAATCCTGAGTTTAATACTCTTATTTTACAGATGAACAAAATAAAGCACACAGCAATAATGAAACTGGAACAGGGCTAGTTCATTGCTAGTAATAACAGTTATCGATACCCAGTATGAAGTAAAGGCAGAACTCAATCCAGGAGTCTGTTTCCAAAGAGTCTTGTTTTTACTACTATACCACATTGCTTCTCCAGCCTACGTTAAGTTCACATACACAAAACACGCACATTCAAAGCATGTCTTCTGATGTGTTGTTGTGTCTGACAGTCTTTTCTACACTGGAGAGAACATAATAATATCAAAAGGCCCCTCCAGTGTTTACAGAATTTCTTAGTAGTGCTACATCATGGAATTTATCCACATACACTATTACAGAGGCATTATTCTTTCAGTGAGCATGCTCCTTGTCGCATTATTATATTTGTATATTTTGATTATTGGTGGTGATATACAAAATGAAAATTAAAAAAATAGTTACCCCTTTGTCCAGAGCACCCTCGCTGTAGGCGCTGCCGGGTCCCTTAGTCATTGGAGCCGCCTGGGTGATCAGACTGACCTCACGGTATTGCACACTCGTGTTCAAGTCACCCTTGTTCTACTCAGTGATGACCCCTTGTTCTACTCAGTGATGACCCCTTGTTCTACTCAGTGATGACCCCAAAGCACAAGAGAAGGAACACCAGCGGTTTGCCAAAGAGAAGCTGTGAAGTGCTTTCTTTATGTGAAAGAGTGAAAGTCCTCAACATAATTAGGAAAGAAAACCACTGTATGCTGAGGTTGCTAAGATCCACGGTAAGAACAAGTCTTCTACCCATGAAAGCATGGAGATGGAAAGAGAAACTTGGGTAAGTTCTGCTGTGACACCTGAGACTTCAAAAGTTATAGCCACAGTGCACAGTATGCACTTAGTGAAGGTGGAAAATACATTACATTTGCAGGTGAAATTTTTTATTTTTTATTTTATTTTTTTTTCATTTCACTCGATTGTAACTTTAATTTTTTTAAAATTATTTTGTTGTTGTTCAATTACAGTTGTCCGCATTTACCCTCCCCCCACCCCACCCCAGGCAAACCCACCTCCCTCCCTTGCTTCCCCCCTCCCCCTTGGTTTTGTCCATGTGTCCTTTATAGCAGTTCCTGAATACCCTTGTCCCCATTCTCCCCTTCCCCCTCCCCTCTGGTTACTGCCAGAATGTTCTAAACTTCATTTTCTCTGGTTCTATTTTGTTTCTCTGGTTGTATTTTGCTTGCTTACCTTACAAGCGTCTTGGCTGTGACTGATCTGAATTCCCCGGTAGCTGATCTGGCCTCGGTGCCTTCGCTCCTGAGTCCT
The DNA here is from genome assembly GCA_004026765.1 of Micronycteris hirsuta. NCBI lineage: Eukaryota > Metazoa > Chordata > Mammalia > Chiroptera > Phyllostomidae > Micronycteris > Micronycteris hirsuta. The sequence goes on from PVJI01001707.1 coordinate 8,309, forward strand.
CATACGAAACTTTTTAACATTTCATATAGTAGAGGCTGCATGATGATGTACTCCTTGAACTTGACCTTCTCTGAGAAGCACTTTATCTGCCCTTCCATTCTAAATGAAAGTTTTGCTGGATAGATTATTCTTGGTTGTAGGCCCTGCTTTTCATGATTTGAAATATCTCTCTCCAGCCCCTTCTTGCTTAGAAGGTCTCCTTTGAGAAATCCGCTGACAGTCTTATGGGGATTGTCTCTTTGTAGGTAACTGTCTCTTTTTCTCTTGCTGCTTGTAAGATTCTTTCCTTATTCTTGACCTTGGGTAATGTAATTATGATGTGCCTTGGTGTGTTCCTCTTTGGGTCCCGCTTCTTTGGGGTTCTCTGAGCTTCTTGGATTTCCAGGAAGCCTAATTCCTTTGCCAGATCTGGGAAGTTTTCCTTCATTATCTGTTCAAAAATACATTCAATTTCTTGGTCTTCCTCTTGTTCTTCTGTCAGCCCTATGATCCGGATATTGGGTCGTTGACAAATGTCTCTGAGGTTCCTGAGACCCTCCTCATTTTTTTGAATTCTTGTTTCTTCCTTCTGGTCCACCCCATTGGTTTGAGATCCAACTTCCTTTTTTTTCCTGTTGGTTCCCTGTAAATCTTCCTCCATTATCCTTATCGTATTCTTCATCTGTTCAATTATTTGCGTCCACCTATCATCCAGTTTTGTTAGCATTTTGATTACAAGTATTTTAAACTGCGCATCTGATAGGCTGACTATGTCATCATCCGTTAGTTGTAATTTGTTCTGATCTTTCATTTTGGCCATTTTCATTCTTTTTATCTCAGTGCACTTGTTGGCTCACAGGTGCTGGCAACCTGGATCACTTTTTGGGTGACGTTGCCTCTGGGAGCGGGGCCTGGGAGGAAGCAATGGCGGCCTCTGATCACCGCGGGCTCCCGTCACTCCTCCGCTCCCCAGTTTCCCACAGCCTTTTCCGCCAGACTCGGCACTGCTGGCTCAGCCCTGGCCTCTCTCCGGCAGCATCGCTGGCTTGCGGGATTCACCTGTTGTTCGGGGCCACACCCTGTTCAGGCGTGAGTCCCTCCATGAGCGCTGCCTCTCCCTCCGTTCCTCCGCCCGGTTCTGCCCCGCTTACCAGCCTGGATGTTCATCTTCTCCTACCTCCTGGGTGTCGGACTTCCCTTCAGTTCGATTCTGTCCGTTCTGGTTGTTTAATTTTTCGCTACTGCGTTCGTTGTTTAGACACTCTGGATGTGCGGGCGGCAAGTGCGTCCACCTACGCCGCCATCTTGGTGGAAGTCCTGCAGGTGAAATTTTTTTAAATTAAATTTTTGAGAGCTCACATTCACATAACTTGTTACAGTGTATTGTTATAGTTGTTCCATTTTGTTATCAGTTATTTTGTTAATATTTTACTGTGCCTAATTTATAGATCAAACTTTGTTGAAGGTCAATATGTACAGGAAAAAACATACTATGTGTAGGGTTTTGTGCTGCTTATGGTCTCAAGCACCCGCTGGGGGTCTTGGAACATATGCTTTCAGGGATAAGGTGGGGGACTACTGTACCATAATGAACGCTAATCAAAAGAATGTTGGAGCCCTAGCTGGTGTAGCTCAGTGGATTAAGCATGGGCCTGCAAATCAAAGGGTCACCGGTTCGATCTCAGCGAGGACACATGCCTGGGTTGCGGGCAAGGTCCCCAGTATGGGATGCATGAAAGGCAACCACACATTGATGTTTCTCCCCCTTTCTTTCTCCCTCCCTTCCCTTCTCTCTAAAACCAACAAAAGTAGAAAGCAAGTAAAACATAACCAGAGACATTGAAATTAAGAACAGTCTAACAATAGACAGGGGAGTGGGGGAGGGGACAATGGGGAGAAGGGTTTTCAGGAATCACTGTAGAGCACACATGGACAGAACTAAGGGGGAGGAGGGAGGTTGGGGCAGGGAGGTGGGGCTGGAGGGGAAGGGAGGATGGGAGGGGAGAGGATGCAAATAACTGTAATTGAACAAAAAATAAAATACAATTTAAAAAATTTAAAAAAATAAATAAAATCTTAAAAAAAAGAATGTTGGAATGTCTAACTTAATCAAAAGTACATATATTCCTGAGTAAAGAAATACCAGGAATAAAGAAGGTTATTTCATAAGGTAAAGAGTTCATTTAATCAAAAGTAATGTAATAATCACAAACATTTAAAGTATCTGAAGCAAAAACTAACAGAAATGAAAACAGTATATATAGTCAAAGCTACAATTATAGCCATAGATTGTAGTACTGCTTTCTCAGTATGTGAAAGAACAGGTAGAGAGCAAATCGATATTTGGATTTGGGAGATGGAAACAACACAAAAGCAATTGACTGAACTTACTTATTAGAACACTTCGTCTAATAGCAGCAGAATACACTCCCCAAGTGCAGGTGGAACATTTATCAATGTAGACCACGTTATGAGCATTTCAAAAGCCCCAATAAATCTAGGTCATTCAAGTCATACAAACTATGTTCCCTTACCACAATGGAATTAAATTAGAAATCAATAACAGGAAGATACCTAGGAAATCCTCAACTATTTGGAAACTGAACACACATTTGACCTATAGGTCAAATTAGTGGGGAACAATGAAAGCAGCACTTTTGAGAGAAGTATGTAGCATTAAATGTATACATTTCTACCTGGAGACAGCTGGAGGCTCAGAGGTCCTTTCACATTTTTAACAGCCAGTTTTTATTTTGTCCCAAGCTGGTGGTGCTTTTGCTAGTACATCCCCCTTAACATTTCCGTGGGTTTTTAATGTATTTGATTCCTGTCAACTCCATGACCAAAAACCACACTCACAATTCTTTTTAAGTCACACTTTCTATTTATGGGCACTTGGAGTGGATCAGGCATTTGTGAGATTCCCTTGAGCTTTCTAGGACTTTTTTTTTGTTCTATGAGAGATCAGTAGGGATCACACTAGTCCTTTTGAATATTTCAATAACGGGCGTTTCGATCACTCTATTATTTTGGTCATGTCTTACTGGCCATATCTGAGAGCACATCAGACTTAGTTTTTCACCTGAGATTGCATTCTAATGCCCAATTGTGTTATAACTGGTTTGATAATAAAGAGTTTTATACTATTTTAAACTTGCAGTTTCTGGGTTCTTTACATTTCTTCTAAATTCAGCCAGTTCACACTTTTAATATTCACTCCTAAATATCCTTACCTAACTTTGCAGGTTCATTTGATATTTTCTTCATATCACAGGTAAAAGTGGTATCATTTTTTTTACCACTACAAAACATAAATCACTATTTTTTCCAACTCTATATAAAAGCTTCTCCATCATGAGACCACACAGATGAAAAGCCAATGTCATACAGTTCAAGGTTTTCATACCTGCACCTCATCTCTTGTATCAGTTTCTGTATTAGCCCCCGCCACTTTTGTGCATGGAAGACGCCATAGAAATTTAATGATATTCAGCAATAGGACTTCTTTCTTGACGATGCATCTGCAGGTGGCTGGGCAACAATGCCTCAAGAAGCCAGCTCTGGGTTGGTTTGAGTGGCTCTGCCCAACGTGTCTCATCTGGCATCCAGCCTGGAGAGATAACAGGCATCCAGGGGACATTATTCTCATGGCTGTATCAGATGTACGAGAAAGCAAGTCCAACTGCAAAAGCATAGTTTAAGCCACTGCTTATATCCATAACATGCCAGTGGCCAAAGTAAGTCATGTGACAAAGTTCAAATTCAAGGAATGAGGAAGTAGATTTTACCACCAGGGCGCCTAGACCAAAGTAATAATGATATTAATCACAATGGAGTAAATATTGAGGACCAATAATTCAATGAACTGCAAGGAGAGTGGGGAAAGGAAGAGGAATAGAGAGGGGTGGCTACAGGAGGAACACGGGGATAGAAGAAGGGGAGGGAGAGGAGGAGAATGAAGGAAACGGAAGTGTGATGACCCCCCTTCACAGGCTTATAGGTCAACAGGCCTATTTTTCACCAGCTCTTTCTCTTGTCCCCCATTTTATCTGTTGTACCTGGTCCTGGAGCCTGTTTGTGGTTCTGGAGAGCATCTGAGGCCTCTTTCCTCTGCTGAAAATCCTCTTCTACATGTTCTGCTTTACTTTTTTTTAAATTCTCACCCAAGGATATATTTATTGATTTGAGAGAGAGAGAGAGAGAGAAAAACATCAATTGGTTGCCTCCTGTACACACTCCAACCAGGGATCAAACCCACAACCCAGGTAAGTGCCCTGACCGGGAATTGAACTTGCAAGCTTTTGGTGTACAGGATGATGCTCCAATCAATTGAGCCACCTGGACAGGGCTGCTTTGCTTTTTGCTTACACTATTTGATATACCAAGAGGTTTCCAAAGTATATTCTTTTTCCACAACATGTATTGAAAGCGTATTCATTGTGGGTCCCTCATTTCTCTGCCCTATTCAACCAGGAAAGATTAGGAGCCAGTTAAGTTGAACTGACTCTCATAAAAGGACCAGAATTGAAGGAGACGTATAGGATATTCCTGGAAAACAGATAAGGCCAGAGCATGAAGCACTTTGAAAAACCTCTAATAGGATTTCATATTTTACTCTGTATATAACAAGACTGCTGAAAAAATCAAAGAGTGAATTAATAGGATCATATTTGTATTTTAAAAAATAGTCCCAAATGTCTCCAATTAAACAAGGCAAGTTAAGCTCAGGCATTTTTCTTACTTCCCTGTCAAATTCCAACTAAAAGGAATAAAACTGCTATAACCTTAGAAGATCACAAAGGATGAGAGAGGCAATGACAGTAGGTGACATCAACTATATTATGAAAGATGCAAAGAATTTCAATAAGTGGCTATTGACTTCACAAAGAGTAGCAGCCAAAGAGGAGAAAATGGACACGCACTATTAGAACACGGAAAGGCCATGAAGGAGAGTGGCCATGTGCCTGGAAGGGGGAGGCTGCAAACAAAAACAGGAGAACGAGATGAAACTTGAAAGGAAGAGAACTTAAACCTCAGACCCCATCCCCATCCCACTCAGCCAGGACAAACACCCTCTTGTACCTAGGCAGAAGGGAGAGGGTTGACTCTGTTAAAGAAGGGCAGGGGATAGCATCTCTGCCTTGTGGACACGGGGCAAGGGAAAGGGTGCAGTGAGGCGACATATTAAAATGAATGGGATTAAATAAAAATCCATTTTGTAAGCACTGGCTTATATCTTCTAAGCGTGAATTTGAAGGATTAGAGAACTCAGCACTATTTAGAGAACACGGAAACTAAGAAAAAAAGATGTAATCGGTCTCACATTTGGCAGAAGTCAAGTAAGATGACAATTTAAGACTGTTCTTAGAATGTGACAGAAAGTCATTTACACCTTAAAAATAAGAAAAGAAAGATAAAGAAACTAGTTTGGGGAACAATATTTTAACCTTAAGGAATTTCTAATATGGTATGTCTATCACTTTGTTCATGGGTAGCAAAAAATTTTGAGCAAAAACGTATTCCTAGAACCTTCTTCTACTACATAATGCAAATGAACACCCATTCTACATATGTTTTTTTTAAAAATGTCATGGGCAGGAGCTCTTATGAGCCAAAATTTTTCAATGTACCCTTTAAATGATTCTTGAACTTTATAGCTTTAAATCAAGCTATCAAGCCTTGATAGACCCTAAATCATGTAACGATGCAGAAATATAGAGATAAGAGACCATCGTGTTTGAATGGACTTCATGGCATCTGTTTTTAAAGAAAAATAGCAGAAAATGTCCAGTCTGCTCATTTAAACAGTTTTATAAAACATTATTAAGACTATGACACTTAGCCCTGACTGGTGTGGCTCAGTGGGTTGAATGTTGTCATGCGAACCAAAACATCCCCGGTTCAATTCCCAGGCAGTGGACATGGTTGAGCTGTGGGTTTAGTCCCTGGCCGGGGGCATGGGAGAGGCAACCAATCGATGTTTCTCTCGCACATCCACATTTCTCTACCTCTCTTTCTCCCTTCCCCACCTCTCTAAAAATAAATAGATAAAATCTTTTATAAAAAAGGCTATGGCCTCCTAAATTATTATATTAACCTAAAATGTAATAGAGAAAGCCTGTATAGAATAAAGTTTTCACGTTTTACTGCCTTCTCAGCTACTCACGAAGCACGCTAAGGCCTCATCACTTTTCACAGAGACATCAGTGCACTAGGACATGGATACCAGTCCTTGCCACTTTCCCTGGGTCGTTCTCTTAACATCCATACACTGTCCCATATTTATGACTCTTCTAAAATGCCCTCCTCTTTCTTTTTCCTTTCTCTACCTGACACACTCCTACTCTTTCTTAAATTGCTGCCTTTCCTGGTCCTCTTCAAGCAGAGTTAGTAGCTTCTGTCTTTCTTTACTAAAGCACTTTATAGAGTACTCTTGTGGGGTGCTTACCACGTTGTATTACCTGTTGATAAACACGTCTTCTCACTACAATGAAACCAAAGACCACATCACATTCAGCTTTACAGTCCCAGAATCCAAAAGGCTTTCTGCAATACGGTGGCTATTCAGTAAGTGTCAGGTCCGAGGAGTATAATTATCTGATTATTATACTTGTCATTCTTTCTAAGCTTTTTTCACCCGTAACCATGAATTTTTCCATGGTTATCAATAAAAGTATCCCATGAATCTTTAATTACGGGACTTTTCTTTGCTGATTTACATTCTTTAACTTGTTGGCACATCACTTACTTAATGAGGATCGCTAGGGCACAGCAGTCAGCTGGAGGTCTTGGATCAGAAGCTTGATGTGTTAGAGCAGGAACCTTAAGAAAGCAAGCTTAGGTCTATATGTAAAATTATTTTCATGACTCAGTGTCACTACATCTGCTTGTTCATTAATTATTATTTCTAAATATTTTTGAGACTCTAAAAGAGAAGACACGAAATAATTATAGAGTATTATTGTATAAGTATTATAATTAGGGATTACCATTATCCAAAGAAAATGTATGGATCTATTTTGAGTGTGTGTGTGTGTGTGCATGTGTGTATATATATAAAGAAAGATTTTTACTGAATATGGTATAATATAGTACAGAGGGGAAAAGCAATAAAAAGCATTCCACTTGTTTCAATGTAAATTTGGCACAGACTTCATTTAGCAACTACTATATATATTCTAGGAACTGTGCTAGGTATTGGAGGCTGAGCAGTGAGCAAGAAAGATGTGGTTGTCTGACCTCATAGTACCTACAATGTAATGGAAGAAATGGCAAGTGAGATACATAAATGAAAAAACAAAAGTAAGTAAATATGAATTATTTTAATTCCCATAAAGGAAACAAAAAACAGGATGATGTACAAAGGTTAACAAGGGTGGATTTGTGTTGCATAGTGTAGTCAGAGAAGAATTCTCTAAGGGGTTGACATTTAAACTGAGACCTGGACAATAAAGGATCCGCTATAAGGGACCAGGAGTCAGTTCTGAAAGGACAGGAAAAGGTGAGGCTGTCTAGGTATAAGAATAAGCATATACACAATCTCTGAAATGAGAAAGAGCTTGGTGTGTTCAAGGGTTTTAAAAATAAAAAAGTCAAAGTGAGTAAAATATAAGGATCAAGGAGAACAGCAGACAGAGGCGAAACTCTGGGTGAAGGCAGGAGTCACATTATGCAGGGCCTTTGTGGCCATGAGGAGTCTGGATTTTATTGCACAGGAGGACGGAAACATTGAAGTGTTTTAAACAGTTATGCCACATAATCTGATAGGCATTCTAAAGAGATCACTTCAGTAAATGGTGAGGGCAGAGACTTGGCTTGGCATGGTAAACACATTATACAATATACAGATGATATATCAATGAATTGTACACCTGAAACCCATGCAATTTTATTAACCCAGGTCACTCCAATAAATCCAATAAATTTTTTTCTTAATCACTCTGACTGATGTGTGCAAAATGACATAGAAGAAGCAAAAGAAAAGAAAGGCTGTTTTTGTTGTATAGGTGTTCAGGTGAGAGGTGACCATGTTTGGACAAGCAGGGTAGCTAGTGGCAGAGATGTAGAGAGGAGCAGCTGAATTCAAGAACATACTTTGAAAGTAAAACCAATATGGCTTACTGGTACTTGAGAGGTAGAAGTGAATAAAAGCAAAAATCAAGCATAATTCCAAGGTCTTACATGGGAAAACTAGAGGATGGACATGTTAGAGAAGTGATTGTGTTAAGATAAAGAGTTAAGTTTCAAATGTATTTAGTTTGAAATGTATATGAAGTACCTGAGTAAATGTGGGGAAATGTGAGCCTGAAGATAAGGAGAATCTATGATAGAGATGGAAACTTAGGAGGTGCAGGCCTATGAACGGAATTTAGGAAAGGGACTGGCTGCCCAGCAGGATGTAAAGAGAGAGGACAGCAAACCCAATGGAACTCCAACACTTGTTAGTTAGTTGGCAGAGGAAACCAAAAAGATGGAACCAGGGAAATGTGAGGAAGACCAATAGGTTGCAATGTCAGTAAATTAAGAATGGTGAGTGTTTCTACAGAGGGAAAGCAGTCAACCACATTGAATTCTTCTAAAAGTATGAGTAGGATGAAAATGGAAAATTAACTGTCTTTGGATAGATTTGCCAGTAGAAAAGTCACTGGGACCTGACAAGATCAGTTTTCATTTGAGTGGTGGAGGCAAAAGCCATATTCAATTGACAAAGTAATGGGGTCGTGGAAGGGAGACAGCCAAGTGTGTCCGTGTCCCGGAAATGAGGCAGTAGCTACATGGAGCCTGAGGGGGGCTTCCAGGAAGAAAAGTTCTAGACTATGTTTGAATACAGGTAGGAATGATTCACATAGAGGGTAAAGTGATTGATATAGGAGGGAGAAAGGGGAATAACTGAAGAAGGGGTGGGTTTGAAAAGGTGAGAGGGTACGTGTGCTGCAGGAGAAGTGGAACAATTTACCTGCAATAGGTAGAGGGACATTTCCTTCACTATATCAGAGAAAAAGAGGAGAATAGATGTAGATGTAAGTAGACTTGGAAATTTAGGGAAATTTAGAATTACGCGGCATTCCAATAAGATGGCTTGAAATACCATTGAAAAGGAATGCGGTTAGGTAAGCATCTGAATGCTGAAGGGAGGATATGGAAAGTGTAAGGAAAGAAAGAAGATATAAAAGAGTCATCTTGGGGTGTGGGGAAAAGACCAGGGTCAAGGAAAATGTTACAATGTTCGTGGTCATGAATTTAGAGTAAAAACTAGTCCCAGTTGCATGATTTTTCCCTTCATTATTCTACTGCTCAGATTTAGGCACAGAGAAGTGAAATGAGTAGATTCGTACAAACGTGGACATTTCCCAGATGAGCGCAGTGGGGAAGTAGATGGATAAGAGGTTAGAGAAATGTCAGGAGCATTACCAATACACTGGACTTAATGAAGAGAGAAGTGGGTCTAATCAGCAGAGTTAATTTAAAGCTATGGGGATGATGCATTGGAGTCTTAAAGAGGATGAAGAATTGCTGCAGTGTGGGTAGATGAGCAAACAGGGAAAAGGAGTTGGTCTTAGAGTAAAACATCTAAAAACAATAATTAGACAGTGCTGAGAACTTGATGCTAAAGCCCAGCGTGCAAGGGTAGGAATGATGACGGAGGTGGAAAAGTCACGGGAGGTAAGGCTGTCAAAAATAACTGAGACACCTGGAGCTGACTTCCCCTTACCAAGAAGCCATGAGGAAGCAAGAGTAGTAGTAAACAGTTGTCATCAGCACCCCAGGAATGTTTAAATAGCCCAACATGATAGTCAAATGTTGGAATATGACATGAAACTTCAATAAACCAGAGAAAATGTCAAAAAAATGGCAGATTTGTGAGAGGAGGTGGTGGGAGTGTGCTCCACACTAGGATGTGAAGTTCAGGGTGGTCTGTACAGGTGTGAGATGAATCAAAGGTAAATAAAGGCCACTGAGAAGAGGACACCCCGTGACCCTGCGGGCACACTCAAGAGGAGCTTCAGAGAAAGTGGTCCTCTTAGGGGACACCCATCTGTCAGTTAAGGCAAGAGATGGCATTCCCTTCAGGGTAAAGGCTGAGGAATATGGGAGGTCAGTGGTCTGTAGACAAACTGCTAGCGTTTGGGGATGGGCTGGGGACGAGGTCAGAGAGGGATGGACACAGCAGTGTGAAGTGGAGACCTGGAGCGGTGACAGAGAGGTGACTGAGACCAGGAGGGAAGGGAGGCATGGATAAATCTCTATTGTCTTTCACTAAAGAAGGAAGATATCCTCAATTCTACTTTTTTAACGAGAACAAAGAAATCCTAGAACATGCTTGGACGTACGTCAGTGGCCAGAGCAGCAGCTGCTTTTGGCCTCTGGCAGAATAACGGCAGGACGGACAGCATCAATTTGCTACACAAAATATACCATCTTCTCCACTTAAGTTACTGCACTCAATCTGAAAGACTTTTTAAAAAATATAATCTTGTCTATAGTATATAATATGCAGCTGGATTTATCGCTGCTAGAGGCCATGCTTCTCACAGGCTCCTGATAAAAGTTGCAGGTGGGCTTGTGTATCAAACGCACCATAGCGATCGTCCTCTAAGGGGAAGTCCTAGTGGATGACTATTGTCTCTAAAACAGCTTTATTTCCAGGGTCTGCTGATGGAGAAGAAGGAAAAAGGCCTCAGAACGTATCGACCCAGTCTCACCTGGTGAACTCTTCAATGGGAATGTCTGTCCCTTTCATTTGTCACCCACAAGCGTGTTTCCCAACCAGACCCCAGAACTAGGAAGAAAATACAGTTCTCATGCAGGCCCAGCCAGGACAACCCTTTCCTATGTCACTTTTGTCCCTAATCTCCAAGGAGCCAGAGGGAACCAGAAGGATCCCACACCACAGCAGTGAGAAGCTGTCTATGACAGATTCTTAAGAGAAGGGGAAAAGAGGGCTTTAAAGCATCATGCAGAATTATGAACACATTAGGACAGCCATGATATTATTTTTTTGAGCACAAACTAATTGTTTGTTCACTGAACTAATGAAAGAGGCAGTTTCTCTCTGACAAGGAGTACTAGAATCAGGCTCAAATTTAGACTCAAGAACAAAATAGAGAATTTAAGACTTATGAGAAAAAATGTGCCACTTTCATTTTTCCTGACTGTATAGGCTCTCTTTGAAAAAGAGGACTTTATTTTTTCAGTAGTTATCTGCTCTAATTATATGCTATATTTTTATCAAAGAAATAACTAAATTTTGTTCTTTGAGGGAAAAAAAGGAGGCTTCAGCGCAAACAAGCAGAACAGAAACGGATTCACAGATACAGAGAACGTTTTCACGGCGGCCAGAAGGGAGATGGTAGGAGGGATGAGCGAGAAAAGAGAAGGGATTAAGAAGTACAAATCGGTAGTTACAGAATAGTCACAGGGATGTAAAGTACAGCACAGGGAACATAGTCAATAATATCATACGAACTACGTATGGTGTCACGTGGGTGCTAGATTGATCAGGGTGATCACTTCATGAGTTATATAATGTCTAATCCCTGAATTGCATACCTAATAGTAATATAATGTACATCAACTGTAACTGAAAAATTAAAAAATTAAAAACTATAAATAAATAAAAAAGAATGTGAGTTTTTAAGAGCTCCTTTTAAAAGGATTAGTTACATATATACACTTGGTATTTTTCAGTGAAAAAAGATAAAATTTGTTGTTATTGCCCTGGCATAAAGTTCTCTCTCTCCCCCTTCCCCGTGGCCCTTCTCCTCATGCTTCCCTCTCCCTCTCCCTCCTCCCGCTCTCCTCCCTCAGTCTCTTCCTCTCCTACCAGTCTTGGTTTTCAGCTAAAATGTCAGAATCTACATAACTGAGACATAACATAACATGCAATATTAAATAAAACCCAGTGGCACTCTGAGAATTCCGGGCAGGGCAATTGTGGGCGCCTTTGTTATGCCACAGACAGGAGCGAATATTCAGCCCCATGAAGAGAGGCCCTTGAGATTTCCTGCGCCCCTATAGCAAAAGAAGCTGCCTGCCGCTGGGGTTGGGGTAAGTCAGGGTCAATTCGAGCAAGAGAGAGGAGTGACTACGTGAGATGGCTTTCCTGATCTGTGACAAAGCCACGGGGAACCACCGTCACAGCAGCACTTCCCAAGCAAGGATGAGCAAAGCCACGGTGCCTCTCCCTGGGCTGGGTCCCTCACTCCTACTGTCTCAGGAGCCTGGTGTTCCCAGTCCCAAAGCTGGTGACTCTGCTTATGGCAGCAGCTGGTCTGGCGTCAGGCTCTCTTGATTCAAGAGGCAGTTTCTCAGAACAAAGCCCATGGAAGGGAGCAAGTGTGAGGAAGTGATCAATGTATCATTTATTCATTTAAATAGGTTTGTTAGTTTTTTCAGACATTCTTCGGACACTGCCAGGCTGTGAGTTCTGTCAAGGCCGCAGCCCACTAACGGCAGGTGGTTCATCCTTTTCGTAAGGCGGTAGCAGGAAGTCACTCACTATGGAGCAGTAACACTGTGGACCAGGGAGTCCATGGAAGATGAAAGCAAACTAAGTAACAGAAAATGCAAAGAAACTAACATGGGCAGAGTGGGGGGAGGGGAGCACAACGAGAGAGAAAAATAAAATCAAAACAATTGAGAGGAAGACTTGTCTCCAAATTTCTCCACAAACACAGAAGGTCCCGAGGACACCGGATGGGTTTCCAGCTACAGACTCTGTGTGTTGGACTCGATCGTCAGCCCTGGTGGCCTGGCAGCCCGGAGATGTTTCAGCCTGCTTCTGGGCTGGAGGCCGGCCTGGATGACAGGGTTGCTTAAATGGAACCATGGAGGAGTGATTACATGGTTCAAGTCCTCCAACTTATTTTATTATTACTGTTGAAGAATAAATATAGAAAGGGGGAAAAAAGCCACTGCAGACTTTGAAAGAAAAGCCTAGAAATTTCTTTGTGGTATGTTTAGTATCCTGCATCTTCTCCAACTTTAAGTGCAGTTGTACATGTGTAAATCTGATATCAAAGATGGAGGCAATGCTGAGATAAGATTTTTTAAATTAAAGTCTTAGCCAAAGTATTAAAATTTTTCTGCTGCCAACTTTTTCTATTTAAATCTTTCCTTTAAAATGTCCGGCCATTCATTGAAAACCATTTGAATTCACATTTATAATTTAAAAATACATTTTCTTCAAACTCGATAAATTATATATTTTATTAATATTTCTTGATTTTGATCTGCTTAAATGGAATGGCCCAAACACAATGCTCTGTGGATATCATTCTGACCATTACGGTCATCTTCATAACTGGCACCAAAACTGTGACTAAGTAAATCAAGCTAGAGCCTGTCTTTATTCTTAAAGGTGGTTATAATCAAATTGTCCATGCTGTAATCCATTTCAGTAACAGGGAACAAATGTGGTCAGAGCTAGCATTTTGCATGCGTATTATTCATTTAAGCTGAGGATGTCTCATTTTCTTCATTCATTATATTTATTGATGGCCTGCTATGTGGCAGCATCCTGGTAGATGCAGGTTTACCGTGGTGGCAAAAACCATGTAGGAGTACGGTGCTCCCTTAGGGGCTTACAGTCCAGAGGTGGGTTGAGAGAGGCAGTTGCAGTAGAGTATGGTATAGGCATAGTAGATGCTACAGTCGGAAACCACAGAGTGCTTTGGGAATACACAGGCAGGACTCCTATCCTGGCCTGGGGCTCAGGGAAATCTTGGGGAGGAACTAACCTCTCACCTGACACTGAAGAAGAATAGGATTTAACCAGGCAAAGGCAGGCAGTGCGGGAGGTGGGAGAGGAGCTGTTCAGCCAGAAGCACCACCATCTTCAAAGCAGAAGAAAGAGAAAGCAATTGCTTTGGGCCAGCACAGGAGCACACGAGAACCGGGCACGTGTAGGGAAAGTCAGAAATGCGTGGAAGCCAGCAATCATGGTCCCAACAGCAACCATCCTCCAAACCCTTTCTTCATTATCACCTTCTAATGAAAATGTTTTGTAATAAAGTCTTTAAATAAATCAAAGTTCTAGAATGTAGATGTTCATGTGACAATTTTTGGAGAAAATAACTTTTATATACCCATTAACCTATATTTTGTCAAAGCTTATAGCATACTTAGAACAAAATCAAACCAAGGTTTCAGAAATGATGTTTATGCTTATTTGTTGCAATCATCTCTAAGATACATTCAATTATTGATCGAGCGACTAAAACTTGAGTTTACAAGTTCATTTCTAACATTCCAGCTGACTATGAATTTATTTTATGAATAATTTCCCAAGCACCACTCTCTCACTCTCAGCATGCAAATTACAAAATGTTTGATATTGGATTTTTAATAAAAATCTAAAATATTTATAACACTTACTAATGATTAATGAAGATCTCTTCTGAAACCCATATGTTAATTAATTATATCATCCTCAGTTTTTCTAATCTGAACCAGACTCTTTTCTACTTTCATTTTATATAAAAACTAACTTCAAACATTAAATATATGATGATAATAATAAATTTAGGATGGCTGTTTTTCTCTATGCCACCAGTTATATATTGACAGCTATTTGAATTCAAAATCTGAAGAAAAATGTGTAGTTTTGAACACTTCAGGGAATAGATCTAACAAGATATCATTTATATTTGAGTTAGAATTACAAAATTGAGACTATTGTATGATAAAAATTAAAATTATATAAGAACATAATCTATATTACTTATACAAGAACATAATCTACATTACATAATACAAGTAACTGTATAAGTGGATTAAATGATTAAATAAGGTAACATAAGAAGTAACTATGTATAAGTAAAAGTAGTTTATGAGTATTCTGGGAAGGCTAAAAGGGAGCTGTTAAAAAAAGATGTTAATAGCAATACCTTAGGAAAATACTTCTTTTACTTATCTGAATTAGCCTGGCTTATTTCATAACTCTGCAGTTTCTTAGTCTTAGAAAAAATAATGGGGAAAGAAGAAGTAACCTAGTTACTTCTTATGTTACCTTATCTAATCACTTAATATTCACAACCAGCCAGCCAGTGGATGCAACCCCCTTTCCACAGACGAGAAGATGACTCGTCCAGTCACTCTGCAGGAAAAGAGCTCCAGCCAAGGTCCGTCGGTACCGCACGTGAAGCCCACTCTCACAAGATATTTCTTAAGTTAACAAATTTAGCAGTTACATTTTGAGTCTTATTTCCGTAGTTGGAATGAGTAATCTTGGGGTGATAATATCCTCACTTAGCTTTTTATATCTGCCAAGAAATTAAAATATGCCTTAAAAGGACCTATTATATCTATTATATTTTTCTATGTCCCCAAAGAGATTAATACAAAAAGTTTTAAATATCCTTTTTCACTATGAGGGTTAGATTTAGGGACATTCACAAAAAATTCTCAAATGAATGAAATTCACACAAGATAGAAGTTTCTCTCTTATATAAGAAAATCCAGAAATTGGCAGCCTAAGACGAGTAAGGCAGCTCCATCAGAGATTCATCTTTCTGCTCCATCATTCTAGTGTATGGATTATATGATCAATATCACCTCATGGTCCAAGATGGCTGCTGAGGCTCCAGCCACGACATCAGTGTTGTAAATCAGGGTAAAAGAGAAAGACAGAAGGGCCAAAGACTGAGCCCTCTCAGCTGAGACAGCTCCCTTTTATCAGCCTTCTCAGAAAACTCATCAACTACTTTTACTTGTATCTTATTAGTCAGAGCTTTGTCACATAAACACACCTATAGGCAGGTGGGTAGGAAATAGACTTTCATTTTAAAAGGTCATGTGTCCAGGTAAAAGCCAGGGTCTGCTGCTAAGAACAAAAGGAAAAACATGGGTATTATGTTACACACACATCCCAGTCTCTACTACATTTTTTATGGGCAAAGACATTGTGGAAATTAATACACATGGAATGTTAAAAGATATTTAATAAAGAAATTAAACATTTTCACCTACATAATTAGGTCTATACATATGCCGGCTTTCAAGATTCCTAACATCTTGATATTTTATAACTGTACCTACACTGTATGTCCCATAAACCTTCAACTACCTCTATACCCAACATCACCTCCCAAAAATGTGCGGGCCACACTCCTTCTACTGACTCAGCAGTGACCACATCTTCTCATTCTGTGCATCCCAGCGCCCAGCACAGACCCTCATGCATGCCACTTACACGCTGTGTCATGAATGATTGCACCTATGATGGGCCAGATGCATCCATTAGATGCAGGCAAAAAGATGCAAAGACAACTCAGAAACATTCTTTGTATCAAGGATCTAATGCATCTCAATAAAATATACATAATAAAATACAGACTGACTCTGCCCTGTTAGGAGGTAACTTGGATTAATTCTCCTAACTACTTTAGTGCAATAGACAGCAAAGGGAAAGAGAAACACTGACCGGGCCTGTCAGGGGTTCTGCTGAAGAGGGAAGACAACATGCACGGACAAATACGATTCTGGG
Organism: Micronycteris hirsuta; assembly: GCA_004026765.1. NCBI lineage: Eukaryota > Metazoa > Chordata > Mammalia > Chiroptera > Phyllostomidae > Micronycteris > Micronycteris hirsuta. Next base: position 24,774 of record PVJI01001707.1, read on the forward strand.
TAGAGAAAGAAAATAAGAGAGAATGTATAAAAAGCACTCCAGAACCCTAGAGTACAGAGAGCAACACATACACACATGCACCAGGAAGGAGCTGTTCTAAACGGTTGAGTAAAAAAGATGAAATTCAAGCGTATTTGGCCTTTTTTTTTGGATTAATAAGCCCATATATGGAGCATCTGGATAAGAAGGAGCAACCAAGTTAGCCTTAATTGTGTTTTTATTAACTTGACCAGTTGGATGACTAATCCATCTCTAAATTGGATGGTTTTATAGGTACACATTTAGGTTATACCATGCTACATTAAAAAATAGCTATTAAGTTGATTAAGGCTAAACTCATTTTCAGGATCCATGGCAAACAATTTTTCATGCTTGGCATGCACTTAAAAAGAGAACCTGTGAAAGGTATAATGTGAGCACAGGTCAAAAGAAAGTGAGTGGAACACCAAATGTGAACCTGCTATGCAATGCTGCAGGTTTTGAAGCAAACGCCATCCTAGGATTTTGTAAGTAATGGCATGGCAAGGAAAAAAGCCTCATGATCTTTTGCTAATCATGTCCTCTTACATGTAGAAGGGGCTCACATGTAAAATGAGGTATGGAGGTCTGAGGTAATACTTTTAAAAGCCACACCAAAGCAAAGAAACAAAAACTCGATAAAAGTTTTCAAGGCTAAGAAGTTAGAGGCTAAGCAAAAGAAAATGGACTCATTTCTGTCTTAAAAATGAAACAGCCGAAGGAAAAAATTTAACAACAAATTTTCAAATACGTTAAGACAAATTGGATGCTTAATCATGAGTCATTCATAGGCAAGAACAAGGTATAAATTCCTCCTGACCCAGTCTCTCTGCAGCCTGGCTCCCAGCCACACCTCACAAAAGCCCTTCATTGCTCACTCACAGTTTCCTACCACGCCCTTGTGTCTGCAAAATCAAGTGTTTTTCTCAGTCAGTCCCATTACTAACTTGAACTTTCTTTGCTGTTCTCGTGGCTTAAGTTTCCTGTGCTGCAGGTGGGTTTCTTGTATGTTTCCTCAGGAAAATACACTGACCCACTCCTTACATGGAGCCAGTAGGTTTCTTCTCAGTCTTCATCATTTCTTCCATTTATATTCCTCCACCTGTTTTTATAGAACTTTTGTTCCATCCTTTCCTTATTGCTGTAAATGCTATGTCTGGCTGCTTTTATCCTTTCCCTGTGTTTCAATGTTTACATCTCTGCTTTGACTTCTAAATCTGCATTTATAGCCCCTTATCTCCTGAATTCCGCATCTGAATTTGCAATTCTCTACATAGCAATGTCCACACTATTTCTGATTCAAATGGGTCAGAGACTGAATTTATTTTCATAGCTTCCCGCCCTCCCATCCACCTGGTGTTTTCCGTACCAGCTATTCCCACGCTTCCTGTCACCCACGTTGGAAACATCAGCAAGACGTCCCAACACCCTGGGAATCAAACATCCTATCAGCCTTCTTCTGCAGCAACTCCAAAACCCAGCTCTCCTCACTCTCCAATTTGAACTTTTAGTTTGTGTTTTTGTCTTCAGTTTTTCACATGTCCAATCTACCCCTCAGACACCCTCTATGTGTATCCCTAAAAATGGGGCTTTGCTCATCCATTTCCCAGCTGGTAAACCTTATCTCAGGCACCTATAAGTCTAAGCTTTGTAATGTGAGATTCTCAATGTCATGGTCTTGAAATCCTATATTTTTGCCATCTTCTCTCTGGCACGTAAAAATTTTAACTTCCACATGACCCTAATGTTTATTACCTTATCTACCTTTACTCAAACCATTCTGTGAGCCTGAAATGCCATTTTCTCATCTCTACTTCTTGAAATCATATTTATAGTAGAATGAAGCTTTTTGTAAACAATTAAAGCCCGAAATGTTTCATGGCCCACCTTGGCAGGAAAAGATAACTTTGAACAAAATTAACAGTGAAATATCCGAAATAAAAAAATCTAAGAAAAATCTAACAAAAAAAACATAAAGAATCAACATTTTAAATGGAATAAGTCACTGGCAATAAATCATAGCACAAAAATCACCATAAGCACAGTTGTTAACGCTTCAGTCTTAACAGGACCTTTGAAAGCGGAAGATGAGCAAGGCAAGACCTCAACTGTTCTGAGTGGTTTTCCTGGCACGGTGTGCTATTTATTAAAGACCTTTCCTAATGATTGACTATGTTACTATGGCCTTGGAAAACAGCTATGAAAATTTAAGCAAAATAATTTCCTTTTTGCCTGCCACTCTGAACTGATGATGTCACAAGAAAATGCATTCCTGGAAACATAATCCATTTGTTTATTTCTGTTGCATAGCATTATCATTTGAGACACAAAGTTCAATGGGTCTTCAGGTGAGATGGTGTGGAGAAAAAAGGACTGGATAGTAAAAACTAGAATCTGATAAATGTCACAAAAGTTGCGTTATGGACATTTAAAAGACAAGGAAAGATCACTTACTTAAGCTAAAGGAGTTAGATAATATACAAGGATGAGGAGGTATTTGAAATGGATCCTAAAGAATACATAGCAGGAGGTGTCTAACTCATTTTCATCAGGGGCCACATCAGCCTTGTGGTGGCCTTCAAAGGGCCGAATATAATTTTGGGACTGTATAAATATAACTACTCCTTAACTAGGGTCAAGGAGCTCGGCGCTGCTGCCAGGTAGAAACAAGGTGCCGGGCCGGATAAAACAAGGTGGAGGGCCAGATTCAGCCCGCAGGCCTTGTGTTTGCCACCTCTTACATACAGCATTTCAAGAAAATAGAAAGGCTGAAAAATTCCTTAAAGGAAGTGGAGAATGTTCAGACAGTTTGAACAATGTTGAGCATTTCAATCGAATGGTTGAAAAAGTCATGAAAAGTAGCAGGAAATTACTGAGATCGAGTTATTGATCAAGTCATCATGGAGGGCCTTGAATGCCTGGTTAAATATAACTTGGACCACTTTACTCTTTATTGGAAAGATTTTATTTATTTATGTTTAGAGAGGGGAAGGGAAGGAGTAAGAGAGGGAGAGAAACATCAATGTGTGGTTGCCTCTCGAGTGCCCCCTACTAGTGACCTGGCCCTCAGTCTAGGCATATGTACTGATTAGGAATCAAACCACCAACTCTTTGGTTCTCAGGCCCACACTCAGTCCAGTGAGCTTCACCAGTCAAGGTTGGACCACTTTATTCTTAATTCTGTCATTAAAGGAGAGCCAACAACAGAGTTTGTGGTGAAGAAGATTAGTCTGGCAGCACTTCAGAAGCTAGATTTTGGGGAAATGAGGAAGCACTGAAAGGAAGGGCTGGGTGAGTCCAAATTGAGGAAAGGAAATAATGGATGCATCACAGTAAATCTTCAGATTTTGGCAAATAGTTGTCTATATTAATGAGGTAGAAGATCAGAGACCAGAAACATTGCAAAGTTTTTAGCTTTGGTAAAAAGGAGAACAGGGTGCCATTTGCAGAAATCAGAACAGGAAAAAGAAGGTCAAGTTTAAGGGGAAATGAGAAAGCTTTTCCTTGAAATGCTTTTCTGCGATGGTGCAAAATGAGTTACTTGCCCTAAAATGGTATCCTAGGGGCCCCAGAGATCGTGTTAACCTGGGTCCTTCCTACCACTCACGACCAACAGCTTCCGTGTCCTTACTCACTGCCCCTTACCTGCTACAGCACCTCTATAGCATGATATCCCATCCCTCCTCCCAAGCCCTCAGAAACTTAATTGGACCAGATGTTTCTAAAGGAGAGGGTAGGACCACTTCACTGACATAGGGAATGGATTCTCTGGGGCCCTAAAAAGAAGGTTTACCATTCAACCCAGCCCCACCTTGTCCCCAGAGCTCCTGAGTCAGGAGATGTGAGGGATAAGGTCTAACCCCCACCATTGGATCTGAGGATTAAGGATCAAGGCTAACCCCCTCCACTGGCCTGGATCACCTGAGACCTGCTGTAGCTTAAAGCGAGGCATTTTTAAATATATAGCAAAACCTCTCCAATGTTTCTAATTGTTGTGACTTTCTTATTGATGAACTAGGATCAACAATTCTGCATTATCAATCCAGTTTTATTTCTTAAACTAGTTTTACAGTTATGTTATAAAAATTGTTCTTGTAATTAAATTTTGTCAATTACCTAATCCTGTGAAAAGACTGTCAGTAAATTATTATTAATGGTAATGACAACATACATTGAAGTGATGAAAATATTTAATTTTTGAAAATATTTAATTATTTATTCTGCTTGTGTGTTTATTTTAAATCTTCTTGATCCTTGAACACCAAAGTGATGAAATTCCTAGAGGTTCGGAAGAGTTCATAGTGACACTAACATCTCATGCAATCCAACACACACAGTTTGGGAAATAAGTCTAACACCTTCACAACATGCGAAGGCACCCGTTTATTATGTAATTATCGGGCCAAATCTTTATCAGCCAATTACTTACAAGACTAATTCAAAGATTAACGCCTTCTTCAGAAGAAACAGAATGATATACAAAATTCTGAACAAATTGTCCTCTTTTAACTAGCCTTTAATTAATTTATGCTTTACGTGGAGTAAAAAAGAGATGATGTACTAAAACAAAAGCAAAACTTGGCGCAAAACTGGGCTGATATGATAAAGGTACCGTATCTTTAGCTCTGTTATCATCCACAATAAAGAGAATTTTTAGTGATTAAGAACTCCGGTGCTGTTGTAAAAAGAAAACCTAAGTTAAATATTTGGTGACATTTTGTAACTCAAGCCTCTGAAATTGCCCATTCTTTCTTTACTGCATTCACTCACTCACTCATTAAAGACTTCTTCAGCATCAATTGCCAAAAAGCTTTAAGAGGGAATATAGAAATAAAATAAAATTATTAGCCTAAAGGTACATATCACTTTGTTTCCTTGTAGTTTGCAATACCAAACTATCAGCCCAAGCAGAATAATGTTTTTTTAACTAAGATCAAAGAAATCCTCAGGGAAGTATAGATATGCCAGTCCCAAAATTAAAAAATAAAATTTTCAGAGAGAATGGACGCAAGAGGCTGAGATACAATAAGAAAGACACTAAATACAAAATTGCAAAAATACCAAGAAGTATTCTTGACCTTCAAGAAAACAACAAAGAAACAAGATCAAATAATAAATAAATGTAAAAACAGGTGGATAGATAAAATAATATTTATGTTGCTACTTTATAACTTACAAAATGTTTTTGTGTTGCATCTAATATATCTTTTTCAGGTATAGTACACACAGCAATGTATGTGTGTGTCTATGTGATAAGCTTTTTTTTAAGCAAATGATCATTTCTTTTCCTGGGGGATCTCCTCACCATCTCCAAAGACACTGAGGAGTCATCCATCTATGTCTGAGTTAAAATGACAAGGAATGTTTTCTTTGATTTATTAGTAAACAACTAAATAGCAACATTAAGCTTTTAGGAAAAGATTAACAACATTGCACTATAGTACCCGTCATGTTAATTTAAGGAAAAGCTGTTAAAAATGTTCATTCTTTGTAATGGAGCATTCAATAGTCTTTGCCTAATGGATGGAGAGATGGAATGAAATACCTTTACAACTAGGGCAGCATAATCAAACTGTAGCTAAAAACTTTAGTCTAAAACCTAGCTTGTTTCAAAACTGGTTAAATACTGAATGTAGGATATTTATTTGTGTTTTCTTAATTTCACATAAATTTTTTTCCTCAGAAATCTTAAATTTATACTGTGCGTGAAGCTGAATTTATTTGGTAAAACTAAGAGTTATTCACCTAGTTTTGTAACTTTACTTATTTTTTTGTCTGAGGACAGTTACTATATGTAAACAGATGATACTCCTAAGTACCACAATAGTCAGATCTGAGAATATGGGTTTTTTTTATCTTATAACTGTGATCATTATCATTCTTACCTCCAAAGTGACAAAATAAATCACTGATGAAAATGGCTTTTTTTTCAATTACACAGGAAGTAATGGAGCTAAGAAGAGTACTTTAAAACTTATCGTTTTTACCAAAAGTCACAAAACATCATCCAGAGACTATTAGACCCATCCATCGATTTAGATTTCAGATTTTTCAAAAAATCTTGATGATATGTTCAAGCAGGTGAACTTCTTCATTTTGATATGAATTAATATCAAAGTTCATCTATCTCAGAAAGTAAATTTCTGAGCCCTTATTTAGAGACCAGGTTCATGTCCTTGTGAAAACCTACATCAATGTGATTTTTTCTCTTCCAAATAAGTTCCCTCCTCTGATTACAAAGTTGGATATATGAAATTTGAATCTATAACTGTTTCTATCACACCTACCTCTGTTACATAAACATTGATGAATCAAAGATAATTATACGTATTTGTTTGGTTAATTTATTTATTTTTATGAGCCCCTTCTACAAGAGTCCCCGCATTTTACCAAATAGAGTTTATTTTCATAGACACAAATCAAACTTCATTCATTTGGAAAGAAATGAAAATATGCTAACAAATAACATATCAACATTAACCTATGCTAAAAATATATTTAAAATAGGTATCAGCACAGGAAAATTATTATTTGCACTTTTATTTATGTTTACTATTTATATAAAAATAAAAAAGCAATAAAGCTTTATTAATATTTGAATTTAGGCCAACACTAGTGCCCCCTCTATGGGTGGGTGCTGCGTGCCCCACAGTCTTCACCATGTTCTGTTGGAGAAACCAGAGTGGGCGCCAGAGAAGCCCACACCCATGTCTTAGCACTTAGCGTACTCCCTTAGACTGCACTGTGTGCTCAAGTGGATTTACAGATTTTATTATCAAATTTTAACAAAACTTACAAAAGGATCAACAGCTTAAAAGATGATTGCAAAGATGCCCTGGCCAGGGTAGCTCAGTTGCTTAGAGTGATGTTGAAGGCTCTACACCAAGGTTGCAGGTTCAATCCCCGATCAGGGAACATACAAGAATCAACTAATGAATGTGCTGGAACAACAAATCTGGATATCTCTCTCTCCCTCTCCCCTCCCCTCTCTCTGCCTCTCCTTGTGTCTCTCTCCCTTCCTCTTTTTTTCCAAAATCAATTTTGTTTTTAAAAAAGGTATTGCAAAGAGACTGTGGACCGAAGGAGATACCTGAAGCAAGCAGAAGAAAACAGCAGGAGAAAAACAGTGTTGCCATTTCTGTTTCCCTATGCTGAGCTTGCCCGCCACAATTTGGGGGTAAAAGCAAAGACAAACAATGTCTGAGATGATGTAGGTCAAGTGTTTGTGGCTTCAAGGAGACTATCTGAAATATGGATTTATATCTACTATTGCTGATGATAAACTTCACTTGAAGGGTCCAGTTTGCCTTGAGATGTTATCTAAGGTAAGTAGTACATTAACTTATGATACAACTATGTATCATCTTTAATTATTATTTTATTTTAAATTTAATATTTTGTTATATTATAGTATTTATTGGGTACAAAATATTATATATTATAATATATATTATTTAAATTAATATAACATATATAATAAGTAAAAACACATGCATTTATTAAGTGCTCATGCTCTACATATTTTTTCTAAATTAGGTCTGCGACCCCAAGATTTTGAGGTTCATTAAAAGAGAAAAAACAATTCATGGTTTATCTATTGAAACACATAACAAAGATCGCTATGAATCCATACTCTTAAACAAAGCAAAGCAAAAGAAACCAGAAAGAAGAGGAAGGAACACAATTACTTTGGCTGCTACTACCTGAAATTTATTAAACGAATTGTTGTTCTACTTGGACCAGAGGGTTTATTTGTATGTGCAAGATGGTTACACCCAGTTGTGTACTAAAGAAGGAAGGGAAGGAGAAGGGAGAGAGAGATGAAGGGAGGGATGATAGGGATGTAGAAAAGAAGAAGGGATGGAGGAAGAAAGGGTAGGAAGGAGGGAAGAAAGAACAACAGAATGAAAGACAGGATAGAAAGACAGAAACAGAAAGACAGAGATGGAGTGAAAGCACAGCAGGAGCTGCCCCTCCAAGAGACAGATGACTGCTTCTGCAGCCACTGTCCCTCCGTGAAACTCTAGGAGCGCCTCCAGAGAATTGAAGCCTGGCACCCCCATGCCCTCTACCTCCTCCTGCATGCCGCCAGTCTTGCTCACCTCTCACCATCGCTGGGAAATTTTTATGCATACTTATGAGAGCTTATTTCCCTCACGCCACAGGAATGAGCTAAAGGCCACAGTTTCCATTACAAAGAAGATAGGAAAAAGTAGAAAACAGTGAGTAATTTATAACAAGGGTTAATTAGGTCTTTAAATGGTATAAACCTTCACGCATAGTCTTTTTCCAAAACATAAAACAAACCTGTAGCACCAAGTCTGCAAAGAAGAATGATTTATTTATGCACAAGACACTCTGTGGGTAACAACCATGATAAAGAGTAGGAGTCAACAATGCTACAGATATCTGCAAACAGGGTCAAAATGGAGTATAAACATTTTAGAATATTGCTGTAATATACTGAGCAATGATAGTATATGCATTATGGGTATCAAGCAATTATTCAAAGAATGTTCAAGATATCCAGTTATCAAAAATATTCTGTAGACTGTAGCTTTTGATCTTTATTTCTGTTCCCTCTGCCTCCCCAAGATCAAGTGTGATGACCACTCATATCCAATATTACAGTAATTTCTATGTGACCACCCTGCCCTTGATTTCCTTACCTCAACCCATCTTAATAGCTATAAGTAACCTTCCTAAAAGTTTTTATTTTGTGACTGTTCAAAATTCTTCAATGGCTGCTCATTGCTTACTAAATTCTCCAGTCTAGAATTCAACAGCATGGTCCAAACCTACTTTCTAGAACTATTGCACCTTATTCCCTCATCATTTTGACCATTATAGTCCCCCATTCCCTTGGTTGAACTAGAGATCCTCTATGCACCAAACAGTCCCCGTTCCTCCCAGCCAGCTCCAAGCTCTCTGCTGTCTGATCCATCCCAGCCTTGGGTCTTTACCAGGTCCATGTGGATGGCCTCCACAGAGTGGGGACTCCAAACAAAGACTTTGTCTCATTAGATCATTGAATTCTCAGCCACTACAATGCTACCAGGAACATCATAGGCCGAATGAGATAGCCAAGGAAGGGAGGGAGGGGATGCCTGGTGTTACAGGTAACTTATCCTTACTTTCCTCCCTGACGTCAATATACTGAAGGCAAAGATAGGATCTTACCTTCATCAGAGGCCCTGAAAATTCCTACAGAATGCCTTATCCATGAAAACAAACTCTAAAGTCTGATTTGAGCTAAATGTTGTGACTTTTTAATGCTTTAGAAAATAGGGGTTGGGGAGGAATTTGCTTCAAAGAGCAGATTCCATTTAACAGCTCATCCTTCCAAATGATGTGCACACAAGCACTGCATCTGTAAGGCTCCGCTGGGAGGCGGCTGCACGGTTATTCCAACACAGTGATTTCATTAATGAGTTTATAGAGCCTCTGTTGCGTCCTCAGTCAGAGGGGACGCAAGCCTAGAAATCACCGCATGCCGGCCTGCAGCGCATGCTGTCGGCCAACGGCATCTCGCTGTCCACCGTGCTGTCCATCTAGGACTTGTTTAAACGCAGGACAATCTGCCTGTGACTTCTTTGTAAGGAAATCTCTCTCCTTTGCAAACGTGATGTGTTTAACCACCAAAAATCTTATTAGAACCACTGGATCTTTCTATTGTAATTATGCATCTGAAAAGGCTAAATATCATACCTCATTTTGTCATTTTAAATCCACTTAAAGTGGGTTATTTAACCTCTGCTAAATGACAATTTAACCTTTATTTTGATCCTGGGGAACACTAGTTAAAGGGAAAAATTACATTCTCAAGCATATTCACCTACTGTTATTCTAAGGTATAATTATTGTTATTAGGGATTGACAACCAAGTAGGTATATACCTTTTAATTAACAGAAGCTAAAAAAAAAACTGAAATGGAAGAAATTACTATTTAACAATGATATAATAAATATCATATCTGATATCAATGACCTTTGCTTATTTAAATTTAATAACATGTTGGTTATATTTTATTACTCTTTGTCATACTTTAAAACAAAGTATTAAATAGAAACCCACATGTAATTTGACCACAAGTGGTATCAGATCCTAACCTGTGTATTAATGGCGGCATTGTTACAACACAGGCTCTGTATATAACATCACCGTCACAGGCGGAGATATGTTTCGTCTTCAAAATCCGACCACTTTCCCGGCATGTGCTCTCTCACCCACAGTCTCATGAGAACCAATAAGCCACAGTTATTCACCAAAAAAGGGCTTAGAGAGTGAGGCTTCCCCCCAGACAGACAATTCGGAGATTCTAACAAAAGCAAATGTGGACACTTATGTGGCCGTCAAAATAGCCCATACTTTTTCACATTTGTAAGCAAAATACTGCTTTTCTCTGACTGAATAGCTAGGCTTTATGTTTGCAAGTTTACTTCCTAAAAACATTTTCAACTCTTTTGGAATTGGATGCTGTTTTGTACGCAGCATGATAAAAATAATTACGTTCACAAATTCTTTTCATTTCTTGTGTAATTGACCAGTGTTAATATGTGCACTTTTTTCACATTTGTGCTTTTCAGCATATATTCTTCTTTGCAAGAAAGTTTTCTGCCCCCGAGAAATAGCCTTCTGCTGCCATTCCATGTTAATTTTATGGAACATAAACAATATATTTCATGTGTCTCATGAGGGCTTCTAGGTAAACAATGAAAATCAAAACAAAACCTTGGTAAATCACCAAATAAAACTTACAACTGCTTAAAAGTCACATACTTACTTCATGTGCATTTTTATTAGAATGTAATAAATAGCTTTTAATAGGTGAATTTTATGACAACCACCGACTAATTAACGTCTGGCCTTTGGGGGCAAATATAATATATTACCTGAGCTCCTCAAATGCAGGGCTGTGAGTGAGAGACCACATTAGGACTCCGTAATTCCTGTGCATGTCCAAATCAAAATTACCCAATACTAATATTAATCTATCTTTGAGCTTGAAATGCAATGGCATTCAAAGGCTTAGAGAGAGTGCGCAGACGTGAAGACCGAAAGGCCACTGGGTGTAGTGGTGGAGAGCACACATTCTGAGGTCAGATCTTTCTGCGCTGGAATGCTGGCTCTGCTCCTTTTTTTTACCAAACTGATTTCTCTGGGCCTCAGTTTTCTCACCTGAAAATGGGCATAGTAGTAGTATTCATTGTGCTATTAGGAGGGTTCAATGAATTAGCATTTGTAAGGCAGTTAGAGCAGCAGATAGCATATAGCAAATACTAGGTAAATATTTATTAAAAAGTAACATTTGTACTATAGGATTCCAACTATGTGATAGAAAAGGCAAAACCACGGAGACAATAGAAAGATCAGTGCTTGGAGAGGGCGGGAATAAACAGACAGAGTACAGAGGATTTTAAAGGCAGTGAAAGTACACTGTATGATATTTTAATGATGGATATATCATTACACATTTGTCCAAACCCATAGAATGTGCAACACCAAGGGTGAACCCTTCAGTCAACTATGGATTTCGGGAGGTTGTGATGTGTCAATGTAGGTTCATGCTTGGTGAAGTTATACGTATATAATTTACCATTTATATATACATATACCATTTCGGGGAGTAGTGTTGGTGATGGGGCGATTATGCAGGTACTACGGTGGGGTATGCATGGAAAACTGAGTCATTAGTTTCATGTCTTTCTAAATGGTTCTGCCCGCACTCAAGGTTAGGGTTCAAGACAAGAGGGGCAATGAGTACCTCATCACGTGATTTTCTTATCCTACCTGACCTTCCTTTCTTCTTCCCACATTCCTCTAGGAAGAAAGGGGTAGAAGTTTTTCCCTTTCCACGTTGTAGGACTCCCTAGTGTCCTATCCTCAGGTGTAGCTACACCTGCTTTACGAGAACCTTGATGTTCAGACTGGCCAGGCTCAGCTCTTGTCACACAACAGCAGAACACAGAGAGAGCCCAGAGGTCCTAGGGCTCAAAGAATGTGCTGGTTTATTGCTCTCAAAGACAACATCTGTTTAACCCGTGAACTTATCTTTCTAAAAAGACACACAAAAATGCCTGGAGAAGTTGACACAAATCTATTATTTCTTCCTCGCAATTCTTTGCACCCAAGTAGTATTTCACAAGTTTTCAGAGAACTTTCACATACTATATCTCATTTTAACCTGATAGCAATGTTATGATGTAGGCAAAGTGGGATTAATATTACCATTTGTGTGAAAGGAATTAAAACGTGGAGAAGTTGAGATCAACAGGCAAATAAATGGGAAAGGTGAGTATAAAACTTAGGCCTTCTCAATCATGGCTTAGTTCCCTTGGGCATTTCATGTTTCCAAGTGCTACATCTGAAAGGCCATTCCCGCTGCCCTCTGCCCCACATTTGCGTAGGATGCTACACATCACATGGGTGAAGGGAAAATCTTAAATGACCTTTGGTTGCTTTGTCATCAGCAACCTAAGAATATTCTACTTTCCATTGGCACGTTTTCTAAAGGAAGTAATCATTAAAGCAATAATTTATAACAAGCAGTTTATTTCTAGCACGTCCATTTTTATATCATTTAAATGTACATAATTAATGATTTCTAGTCATTCAAGTCCACTTCTTCAAGTCATTCTTTTGATGTTATGTCCTACCTAAATTGTACCTTTAAAAATGCACTAAAATCCTTCCTATTTGCTAAATAGAATGGTTATGAAGCAAAAAAGTGAGAAAGTATTCTCAACTCACTGTCAAATCTATGTACCTATACAGGGCCTTAAAATTGGTCCTTTTTTTTAAGATTTCATTTATTTATTTTTAGAGAAAGGGGAAGGGAGGGAGAAAGAGAGGGAGAGAAACATCAATATGTGGTTGCCTCTTGAGCACCACCCACTGGGGACCTGGCCAGCAACCCAGGCATGTGCCCTGACCAGGAATCAAACCAGCAACCCTTTGGTTCACAGGCTGGCACTCAATCCACTGAGCCACAGCAGCCAGGCATAAAATTGGTTCTTTAATGATGAAACCCCTTGTACTCAGACTTTCTCCTCCCAGCCTTTTATCCATGCCCTTGCTTCATCCTGCATACATCCAGCTAGACTGCAATTTCACCGGGAACCAGGCTGGTGTCTGATTCATCTTTACCATCTCCCACTCCCTCCACCATCCACATCCTAGTTCCTTGCTCATTATTTCCCACAGAAGAGAGTTCAGTGCATGTATGATTTCAAATGACTCTATTCCTGCTATATCAGGGAAAAGTTTGTCAACATCGTTACTAATTCCAATTAAACATACCTTCTTAAACTCTGAACCTGCTGTTCCCCATTGAAAGTACTATTTTTAAAAGGTTTTATCCTTTTGCTATGGCCTGGTGGCTCAGTTAGTTGGAGCATTATCTCAGCCACCAAAAGGTTGCAGGTTCGATCCCCACCCAGTCGCAGCACATACCTAAGTTGTGCATTCGATCCCCAACCGGGGCCTACAGGGGCAGGGACAAGTGATCAATGCTCCTCTCTCACATCAATGTCTCTCTCTCTCTCTCTCTCTTCCTCTCTTTCTAAATTGAAAAGTCAATAAACATATCCTTGGGTGAGGATTAAAAAATAATAACGATAAAATAAAAGGTTGTATCCTTTCAATGAAAAGGAACATACAACCCATTTCACTACTGTAAAGACTCTCATAAAATCCCATCTCATATAAAATATATAATTTTTAAAATACGCTGATTCACTTCACATCTTGTCAGACAGCCATTCATCCCTTCTTTACTATAAAAATATTCCTTTTCATGTTTGTACTTTTTAAATGTATATATTCTGACCTTGTTACAAAACCATTTTAAAGCAGATATATTTTAAATAAAATATTTGCGCCTGGGAATACAAGCGGACAAACCTTAAAGAAATGTACAAAGGACCAAGTACTTACAACATAAACAAGCCAATGAGATAAGAGCATTCCACATGCAAAACAATGAAGAGAGAACTACACCAACTGTGTATCAGAGCCGATACCTAAGAGCAACCAGAGCCTCTCCACGACCGATCAAGAAACAGCGGTTCCATAATGCCGTTTGGTGTCTGTTCTAGAAGTTGCTAGAAAGGCCTCCCACCAAGTGACAGACGTCTGGTTTAATGGAACAGAAGGTTGCCCGGTTTTACAATGGAAAGAGACCTCAGCAGTTTACATGTTCCAGCCCTTATTTTAAATCTGACAAAACAAACACCCAGGCTTTGTAGGACAGTGCTTCTGGAGCAGAGGCCTCCACACCAACTAGGAAGGAAGAGTTTTGTTTTCCAGCAACGCCACGCCCATCCACACGTGCGATGCATTGCTTGGTCCTGACCTGTCTGGAGACACCCCCTGCGACCTGTAACTGCAGCGCTCTGGGGGCTCTTCCTCTGATCCTCGCTGCCTTCCCCATCTCCATGGCCACATCCTGAGCATCAGGCAGAGCCAGAGAAAGACTGATTTTACTCTAAATCCCAGAACCTTCTCATCCCCTATTGCTGCACAGAAATAGTTTCGACCCACACACCTAGCAATTTTTTATATTCACAAAGTGACTCTTTTCATGTAAGGCATTTCACTATCATTTGAGGAAATGAAAAGATCTTCATAATTATTTGTAAAATGAAAAAAAAATAGTCACCATTCACCTCTGCCTTTTACAAGACAGGCACTTTCCTTTCCCCAGAGGACTCCATCATCAATATACAGTAGATGAAGTGTCTGTTATTTAGACCCCATGGCTATGTGTATCAGAACGGCAGTGGATTTACTGCCAGCAGGCGTAGCCTCTCTGTGAGCTATAAATAGCCCAGTACTTTCCTACTGCTCAGTAATGAGAAACAATTTTCTGAATGTCATTGAGAATCTTGGATCAAGGGAGGCAGTTAATAAAAACTATTATGAAAATGTTTACTCCTATGGTATCACTGTAAATGTTAAATAGTAATATTCATCGACGGTTTCCTTTTCGGTGATGTTGATTTCAAACTAGTCTCAGATGTGTTTCATCTGCATATATAAAATATGTAATGCTAATTGATAGTTTAGCCTGACTTGTTTAAGTGGTCTCTATTTGAAAGGCTTCTATCAAATCTAATGTAATTTGCATGCCCTGAGAGATTACATTTTTGTAGTTTGCTTGTTTTTGCTCAGCATCGCTTTTTTGGCTCTGAAGATCTGGATGCAGACCTTTGGAATTTTCACATTTGAAAAAAATGGCAGTGGCCATTGCCTTATATGTTGTATTTAACGAGAGCTATTTATTGCGATCTTAGTTTTTTCCATTTCAACAATAAACAATGCTATTGTTTTTTAAGTAAATAATATATCACAGATGCATAAAGTAAATTACAAAGTTTAGTAACTTCTATAAAAGTAGAATGGAGCATTCATAACTGCTACAATCCATTCAAGATGTCAAGCATCCCATCCCCTCCCAGCAAATGCTAGCACAATCCCTGGACCCGGGCAAATGCTGCCATGAGTGAGCTCAGGAGTTCAAAGTCAAAGTGGGTAGTACCGAGCAGCCCAGCTGAGCACCTGAGTAGCCGTCAGAGAATCTCAGATCCGTCTGCGCCAAGATTTAGCCTTTTCTTTCCACAAATAAAATGGCATTCTTCCCTGTTAATTACTATATTTTTGGTAGTATACTTCACTGTATATGTTTCACTTTTGCAAAACAACTTAGCACTGTTTGGTATCATATATGGTTTCCATAGACTAAAATAGCTAGTAATAGCTTTGAAAAATGGACACAATTAATTTTGTGTGCATTAGAAAAAGAAAATGGACTGCTGGTGATTGAAATCACATCCGTACAAAAGTACAGTAATAGAGGCAGCACAGACCTGTCTGGGGAGGGCCCTCTTCCCGATCTTTGAAGTAGAGTATCACTGCATATATTTCCGTTGCAGAAGAAACTTTTGTTTTGTTGATCACCATATTTCTTCTTCCATATAAGGGTTATGGAAGCACAAAAAATACTTCCTAAACTGCCCTGGCTGGTGTAGCTCAGTGGATTGAGCACGGGCTGGGAACCAGACGGTCCCAGTTCGATTCCCTGTCAGGGCACATGCCTGGGTTGCAGGCCGGGTCCCCAGTGAGGGCCATGTGAGAAGCAACCATACATTGCTGTTTCTCTCCCTCTCAGTCTCCCTCCCTTCCCCTCTTTCTAAAATAAATAAATAAAATCTTTTAAAAAAAATAAAAAAAAATACTTCCTAAACTATTTGATTAAAAAAATTACATTCTTACTATGCCTTGAAATGTAAATGATTCAAGTTTCAGATGTTTAATGCCAAAATAATCATATTACTCTAACAAAAATATTGGCATTTTAATGCATAAAAATACACGTATATACTAGAATACAAAAAAACGACTATTATTAACTCTGAGTATTAAAAATCTAAGTAGGATTTAGTCAAATTCTCCCTTTTGTGGACATAAAAGTACATAAAAGCTATCCGCATATGTTCTAAGCACAAAGGCGGCTTTAGTGAACATGTCCGGGTACAACTGCACCCCCCTCCAGGCAGCGCACGGGGGACTTGACAGAAAATAGTGTTGGTTCGTGTCGTTGTTAGCTTTCCCAGCAGCCAGAATGCACCTCGATCCGGGGTGTCAAGCTCACTGCTGCAATCTGACTGGAAGGTGGGTTCTTTTTCTTTTCTAAGTTTCATTTAGTTGCCAACATTTAAAAATTGTTAGATCTCACATTAAATAGTCTGTCTTTTCTGCTCTGACAGGTATTGCTCAGTGGGTTGAGTGCCAGCCTGCCAAGCAAAAGGTTGCAGGTTCAATTCCCAGTCAGGGCATGTGCCTGGGATACAGGCCAGGTCCCCAGTTTCTCTCACACGTCGATGTTTCTCTCCCTCTCTTCCTCCTTCCCTCCCCGTCTCTCTAAAAAATAAATAAATATTTTTTAAAAAATTAAAAGTCTGTCTTTTCCATGAAAATCCAAACGTGTGGTTTCTCTTGAAAACTGCATTCTTAATTGGCAAACAATAAAAGATAATTTAAAGCTGTCACCAGGCCCCATTGAGAATAAGCTTGTGTACACCAGGTGTCCACAGCTTGCACTGTACTCATTTAGATTAACCACCTGGGCCCATGGGAGCGTTAGAGTTTGCTGACTCTAAACTATAGGTGTGCTGAATGCATGAATGCTGGGAGCACAAGGGATGCTGGGGTCTAAGTGTGTGGAAAGTATTGTACAGCTGCTAGTCTGGGTGGCCCTATTTGCAGTGTTCTGGGCACAGGTCTAGGAAAATTCACCGTAGAGGAGTAGGTGTGAGGATCTGTCCATTTACAACCCTGTTATTTTCTACCCCTCTCCTCTTGCCCATGATTAATGTAGTGGAGAAAATTAAGCTTCTCTTCCCTGCTTTAGAGCAACAAAAACAGGTACCTAGCAGCCTACCTGTCATTTCAAGCAGGTCAAACTTTTGCTTATTGTCATTATTTTTATAAGTTTATATTCCTATTCCACTCTTCATTCCAGAAAATAATTTCCACATATAGGTTGCTCTCAAAGATTTCAAAGACAGCAGTCTTTTCAAAATAAAAATGCATAAGAAAGAGAATTAGAGTCAAAATAGTTTACCATATAAATGACCATATGTGGTCATCCATTCAGGCTACTATAACAAAAAAAAAGATTACAAACTGGGGGCTTATCAACAACAAACATTATTTCTCACAGTTCTAGAGACTGAGAAGTCCAAGACCATTCACAGATGTCTGGTGAGGACCCACCTCCTGGTTAATGGACCTCACCTTTCCGCTGAGTCCTCACGTGGTGGAAGGGATGAGCTAGCTCTCAGTGGTCTCTTTCATTAGGGCACTGATCCCAATCCCAAGTGCTGGCCTCATGACTGAATCACCGCCCAAAGGCCCCACCTCCTAATACTATCACCTTTGTGGGTAAGATGTCAGCATACAAATTTGGGGGCACACAAATATCCAGACCATAGCACCATATGTTCTCCATGCTCACCCTCCTTCCTGGTCTCTTTAACACACACAAACTTGATGTCATTTTATACACTATAGCTCTTGGAAATAGCATTAAAAATTAGAAAGATAATCCGTTTCCTACATCCCATCTTATGCAAAGAAGTAAGTGCACCAGTAACCTACCCAACTCCCACCCCCCACAGCCACCATCTTCCCAGGGCACTCCCTGATATACCATCCCCAGAGTTCAGGAAACAGGATGCAGGGGCTAAGGGAGGGATTCACTGTGGGAAGGAGTAAAAAACAATCACACCCTCAGGGTCCCAAGTGCACAGGTTGGTCAGGACCGCAGTAAGAAACAATGGTCTGCTTCTACAACATCCTCTCCCTGGGATCCAGAAGAACTGCTTAGTATATCTGGCTATTGACCCTAAAGAGCGTGTGAGGTATCGTCAGACTGAGCCACTGAAATCCATGCCTGCCCCCGGCACTTCAGCACCACGAGTGGGAAGCAGGACCATTGGTGGTGAACTAACCGTAGTGTTTTCTCCTCCCTTAGACTCTGGTGACCCTCCGCTTGAGAGACTCTGCCGCACTTTGGGTATCACACCAAATTCCACATTTTGATATTTAGATACTTTCTTAATTGATAAAAATAGTCATGGGTGAGAAAAATATAGTTATTAAGGTAATATTTACAGGCAATAGATTTTTAATGGCATTTTATTGGGAAATGGATTATTTTTCTCTCCATAATTTTCCTTCAGTAGTTGGTTGGTTCATTAATAAGTGTAAGGCTGTTAAAAAAGAAAAAAGAATTCAAGTGTCCTGATTTAAAATAAAATGCTTTTATCCTAAACAATTTTCTCTTATAATCCTTTTTTAAGAGAAGAATACTGGGGTGGAGTGGGGGACACGTAATGGGCATTTTGCATGACCTTATTTTAATGTGAGCTCCTGGCTGATGGAAACCCCAGATTAACTTTCTTATATATTGACATTACTAGGCCAAAGTTTTCCAATCCAAGGACAATATTAAAAACTTATACTTTAAACAAAAAAACAAGCTATTATAAACAAAAATGTAATAATAACGCTTACTGTGAAAATTATAGTCTTCCAAACTACAAACCTGTGTATAACTAACGCTTTTTCTAAGTAATTGCTTACACATGGAAGCGTGCACATCTCAGTCCAAAACCTCTGCAGCTGTGAAGTAAAACCGAGTTTGCTCTTGCTGTTGTTTGTTTGCATGTTTCCCACTTTGCTTGCTTTGTACACCATGCCCCACAGACTCAGCATGTTTGCAGGCAGAATCGGAGCAATGGCCAGGTGAGCCAGTGTTCCGTGTCTGAAGGAAGGGTCGCGAACTCTCTCAGGTGGAGTTGGGGGAAAGCGTTGCAGCTATTATCCAGATATCTTACTGTTTAAAGATGCATCCTGAATTAGTGTGTTTCTAATTGAAGCAGTTTTTTTTTTTTCATTTTATATCTCTCTTCCCCCTTTAAAATAATTTCAAAGATTAGAGGCACATAATTTTGGGGCTAGAGACAGAAACACCTAGAATGAGTACAGCTGCTTATAGTTCTAGTAGGAAGCCAACATTTATTGACTGAAGAAGACAATTTTCTTAAGTTACTACTTGAAGACCCTAAAATGTGGCAGCTAATAACCCCTTCCACTAGGTCACTGCCATTATCAATGAGGTAAGGCAATGTGCTAAGAAGAAAATACATTTTTAAGGCTATTGGATATGAATTCAAGTTATATATAGCAAAGTCTGGCCTTTAAGAATAAAAGAAAATGATTAAAATCAATTTGTTCCAAGCAAGAACAAATATATCGACCACCCAATATAGTAAAATAAAGGACCATGAATGACATGATGTCCCCAATAATCAGTTCCCTCTGTTTAGCTTTGCACCCTCTCCATCCTCCCCTCTTCCTCACATCTTCCTCCTATCTTCCCCACACCAAACCAGCATTACCACTGAGAGTGACTGATTAGGTAGGAGAAAAAGTCAGAGTGCTTCTCTGAAACATGAAAAAATCTTATTGGCTAGTTGTATTCAAAAAAGAATTTGTCGATTCAGGGTCACATAAGTCAAAATGGCTTGAGAAAACTAAGCATAGTCAATTTAATCAGAATGATCTAAATGCTGTTGTCTATCACATTGCCTCTCCTGGAATTTTACTTTATTGGGAATATATTATGCTATGAAGATTCTTATTTACATTATGTAAAATGCTTCACGGAAAAATACTAAAAGTTATTCCCAGCAGCATGTGGGTAATAAAGTAATACTGTATAGATTTTCCTTTTATGCCTACAATCTATTGTTCAGGTGTTATCAATAAATTAATTCTACGTTTTTATTCTTACCTTTGGCAGACACTGCTGGTTGCATAGTTAACGGCAGTTATCCTCTACTTTCTTGTTGACTGTACCTCGATTTTGATTAGGTGTTAGACAGCCTTATCCTTCGTGGTGGGGACTAGACCGTTGAGTAGTTCATGCCCATCAGAAAAATTCCTTTCTCTTGACCATGGTCAACCTAGGCATGGCTGCATGACCCAACCGCTGTCCAATAAGTCAAATGAAATATCTAAATTAAGGTTCTGAAGAAAGATTCCTTCTCCTTTACAAAGGGGCACATGACAGAAACTCACCCCACTGTGTATTTGGACAACATTGAGTGAAACAAGGAGAACACCATTGACTTACCAGGCATGGAAATGCCATCCACTTTACTTTTTTTAAAAAAAAAGATTTTATTTATTTATTTTAGATGGAGAGGAAGGGGAGAAAGAAAGAGAGGGAGAGAAATGTCAGTGTGTGGTTGCCACACACCCCTGCAGGGGACCTGGCCCACAACCCAGACATGTGCCCTGACTAGGAATCAAACTAGCGACCTTTTGATTCACAGGCCAGCATTCAATCTACTGAACCACACCAGCCAAGGCACGTTTTTTTTCTGATTTGAGAGAGAAAGAGAGAGAGAGGGAGAGAGAGACATCAATTTGCTGCTCCACTCAGTTATGCATTCGTTGGTTTATTCTTGTACGTGCCCTGACCAGGGATCGAACCCGACGCTCTAACCAACTGAGCTGCACTGACAGGGCCTCACTTCCCTTCTTGTTTTGTGAGGTAATCAAATCCCTTTATGTGTCAGCCACATTTTTAGATGAGTTTGTTACGTGCATCCAAAATCGTCCTAGCTAATATGCTGCCCTTTAGAACAAGAAAAATAGAGGGTTTCTAGATTCTTTCTTGCCTAGCATAGGAGTTGGCAGCCTACAAATAATTTAATTTAATAACGAGTACTGGGTGCCTGTGAGAATATGTTAATGCTTTCACAAACAGAGTACAGCCACTTAAAAAACTGGCCACATGTTGGTTATTTGACCAATTTAAAACATACTTCATAAGTCTCAAAATAAAGCTATATTTAGTCCATAGTCTTTTTCAAATACCTAGGTTCTTTTCATATGTAAATTTCAGGATCCCTATTTCATCAAACATCATCTACAAAATTCAACAACAAGGTAACCAGAATCTTTATATACTTCTAATCGAACAGTTGACTTTGTATTGAGACTATTTTTATCAATTTAAACTAAATTAATCTCAGACTGAAAATCATGAAAGATTGAACCCTTCAAGTAGTCTCACCATTTTCTTATGCCATTGGAATATAACATACAGGTGTGCTTTGAAGTTTATAAGCCATGCCTCAGTACTTTTAAAATAACTTCTGGAAAATTTAAAAAGGAGAGAGTGTGAATTGACTCCTGCTCAGGAAGGCGGACCATGTTCATCATATTTACTATTATGACATATTAGATTATTTTCTTTCAGTGCCCGAAAGGCACACGCTTTCCAAAAGAGAAATACAGTTCTTTCTATTTGGTTCACATAATCCAGACCTGCAGTGTCAGTGCCTGAAACAAATTACTGTTTATATTAGAAACTTAGTTTAATAAATTAGGTCTGGTCTATGAACTGTCAAAGTCCTTATAGTCTGCAATTCATATATAACAGATGCCTTTTCCATGACTCTGAACTAGAAGTGGCCAGCGTGATTGCTTCCTCCCTGCCATTACTACATTCTGTAGGTTTAGTTATCTACTGCCCACAGAGAATTAAAAACAATTTAAAAGGGCATCTGGAATAAAGCACTCCCAGGGAAAAAAATCTTTCCATATACAATAACTTTCTGTGTAGGTCAGAGAATTATTCAATAATTGGCACTTGTTTAAATAGACCATTCAGGATCAACTTGGTTTTCCAATCTCAGATTGAGTTACAGGACTCGATTTTTCCAAACTCACTTCTACAAGTCCTAATTTCCAGCATATTTGTGGCACCACTGTGATGAACAGAGTAGCTAATTTTTGTGTAAGATACAAACACATTTTTCAAAATTGTTGTAAATAATTCACTCCTTTTTCCACAGATTGTTTATAAATTATGAATTTTAGCCTACTTGCCCTAGTTCAGAAACTATACTGGTAAAAACAGGGGAGCTGAAAGCAGTAATTTTAGTTCATGAATTTATACAATTTAAATTTTATGAGAAACCTGGGTTCTTTCATCTTTTATGCTGCTTTTCACACAGGCACCCCTTTAAGAGTTGAACGAAGAAATCTGTGCCTGCCATGGTCTCACCACCTCTCGCATTGTTTGCGTTCAATACAGAAACAGTTGTTGCAGAAAAAGTTAATAATGATGCTCGTCTCCAAAAGTCAATAATAAGGCCATGGAAACTTACATCAACTCATATCAACACAAAAATTCAGACCTTTGGACACTTTAACTGTTAGGTTTTATTTTTTTAGCTCCACTTTGAAATATTATAATGTGTTTCCTTTTGAGTTGTATGGTCAGTGAGCTCTCAATTCTAGAACTTCCACTCAAAGGATTGATCAAGAATATTTTATTTGCTCAGGTATTGAAAACTAGATAAAGAGGGTGCTCAGTGACATTTTAACATTTATGTCCAGTAATACATTGATGTTTCAATAAAGAAAAAGTTACTCTTAGTTTGAATTGAGATGATTTCCTTGTCTGTCAAGCAAAGTTTTTTTTTTTAATATCACAGGTTTAAACAACTCTTAGTAACTACTTCAAATTATTTTTTATTATAAAGTTATTAGCCCATTAGTATCATGAAATACAGGTAAACAATCATAAACAGCTTCTTCACTAACAACACAGTGATCTGTGCATATGTAACCTTATTTTAAATTTCACTCTTGTTCTTCGATCTTTCAAATGATTATAGTTTTCCTGGAGTGAAAATAACTTAAACTTACTAGACTTTTTAATATCTTTACAGCCAAACTGCTACAATTCTCACTTTGCTAATCTGTAATTCTCACAGAAGAACTGGCAGCGCTACCCGGCCTTTAGCAAGGACCCTGAAGTGAAATCACTTAAAACTTCCTCTATTTTAATTTCAAATGATATACTCTGTATATAAACCACACAAATATGCTCTATCAAATACGTCGACATGTACCTGCGATGTTAACATTTCTTCTGAAACCATCGGGCTGTGGAAGCCGTGGCTTATTATAGAACAGGTAGAGAGCTGAGATGCCACGGGCTTTTCCCCTTGTCGCAGCTCTCTGGAGGCCCAGGTATTTTAGGTGATTTGACCAGGAGACCACAGCTGAGTAGGGGCAGAGTTTAGATTTGAACTTGTGTCCACGACATTAGGAGGGGTTGGTGTTTGTTTGTTTGTTTACCCTGCTTATCCATTAGATCACCTGGGAGGTTTTGAAAAAAATAACATCTCAGACCTACTTTACATTCTTAGGTGACCTGCGGCAGGACCGAGGCACGGGTATTTTTTCACACCTTGGTGATTTGGGCTCCGTCTGGATTTAGAACCACTGGACTGGGGCTCTAAGTACCACAATTTTATATTCAAAAGATCAGAATTCTATTTCTAGATTTATCATCATCCCTTCACAGCCTCTCCCCTAAAAGCAGTCGACAAATGTATTTGAATATTCAGAGAATGAAGCTGAAATTTGATAAGGAAAAACTTCATAAGACCCAACTGTAAAGGACTTCAGTTTGAATAGACATCAACTAATCACCAAAATATAATATTTGTTTTTAAAAAGTAAAGTCAACAGAGAAAAAGTGTCTAAATAGAGGATCAAAAAATATTTAGTAGAACTCAATATCCATTTGCTCCAAAAAATCTAGGGATAAAATATAATTTAAAATATCTAAATATAACAACAAAATGAAACATCTTTTCCAAACTAATAGTGAATTCACAAAATAGGTAGATATATAGTAGATGCGGTATACATACTTGCCATAGTAATAATATATCATTTTTCTGCTAAAAAATTTGCACCTTCCCCCACTGTCACCACCACATATTTTTTAAAATTAAAACTGTCCTGTGTCAGCAAGCATTTAGGAAATCAACTCTCTCATACTCTGCTGATGATAATATAAATTGATACAAAATTTGTGGCTTGGAGGTTGTGATGGTTAATTTTATGTGCCGACTTGCCTGGGCCATGGGGACGTCCAGACCGCTAATTAAACACTGATTCTGGGAGTGCCTGTCAGGGTGTTCCAAGGAGAGAATGGAATTTGAATTGATGAACTAAGCAAAGCAGATAGTCCTCCCCGATATGGGTGGGCATCAAGTTTGAATCTCTCTCTCTCTCTCTCTCTCTCTCTCTCTTTCTCTTTCTGCCTGTTTGAGCTGGAACATCAATATTTTCCTACCCTGGGAGCTCCTGGTTCTCAGGCCTTTAGACTGACTGGAGGCTACACCACTGGTTCTCTTGTTTTTGGGCCTTTGAACTACACCACCAGCTTTCCTGAGGGTCCGGCTTGCAGATGGCAGATCCTGAGACTTCTCAGCCTCTGTAATACATGAGTCAACACCTTCTGAGTCAGTACCAAGAAAGAAGGAAGGAAGGAAGGAAAGAAGGAAGGAAGGAAAGAGGGGGGGAGGGAGGGGAAAAGAAAGATCTCTCAGATTTTTAATATTAGTTTAACACTAATATTACTACTAGTTAAGTACAATTTACTAAGCATTTAGAATACTACCTAAATTGTCCCCTGGGCAGAAAGACATAAAGGCTCATGAGATACCCAGCTAAGGGCTCACAGTAAATTGAACTGGCTTTCAGGTCACAATAGAGGAAAAGTAGAATAAATGTGCATCGAGTGCCTACATTCAACTAAGCCTTGGACTACATATTTTTCACCCATTACCTAATTTACTCCCTTCAACAGCCCTATGAGATTCATGTTACCATCCCAAATTTCCATGTTACAGATGAAAACACTGAGGCCTAGAACAGTTAACCAACGTACAGCTAGTGATCCAAGCCTATGGCTCCAAAATCTGTGGTCTGCCCCAATACCTCACTAGCCTCCTACAATGGAGAAAGACCCTGGAATGCCCAACGTCAGCCAATAACTTGGAAATTCTCATATCTTGGAGGCCAAACTGAAACTCACATGAAAAGGTAATCAGAAGTTAAGTTATTCCCTTTTGCAATGGTATCCGAGAGCCAGGAAAGATGGAAAGGAATAGTTGTCCGCAGCCACTGGCTTTCAAAGGAGCAGCTTCAAGTGCTCCCCTCGACAGCGTCTGAGTGCAAAGAGGCAGCACAGCGTCAGCCCCTCTGGGCTCGCTGGGGTGAGGTCTTAGATGAGCGGAAATCAGTCTTTCTCCAACCCTTTGATCTACAGCTGATACTGGAAATAGCTGACACATGAAATTTCTCAAACCCAGAAAACATTAAAGGAAAATTTTCCATTTCTACAATGTTAACTGAAACAAAGGCTTAGAAGAAAACCAGTATTTCTCCATCATCTTGGTTCCAGATTTTGACCAAAAGCCAAATATAAGCAAAACACAAAACACAAAACAAACAAACAACAACAAAAAACCCACCGCTTAGAATTTAACACCAGCTGGCAGGAAAGACTCCATTAATTAGGCGATCAGTTTGCATCTCATCATATCTTTTGTTTCTTAACATTTTTGTTCCTTATATGGGCCTGGGAACATGGGTAAAAATCTCTTTTCAAAAATATGACCATTTCTGAGTGTGTACAATTCAAATACTGGTGAATTCAAAGACTCAAATACCAGTGTGGCTCAGTTGCTTGGGCATCATTCCACAAAACGAAATTGGTTAAATTCCTGGTCAGGGCACATGCCTGGGTTGCGAGTTCATTCCTCGGTCGGGGAGTGTATGGGAGGCAACCAGTTGATGCTTCTCTCTTACCCTGATGTTTCTCCCCCTCTCTTTCTCTCTCCCTTCCCCTCTCTCTAAAAATAAATGGATAAATGTTTAAAAAATTAAATTAAATCTAAAAGCAATTTAGAATGAAACAAATTAAGAGTCCCTATTATATTTTTTAGCATAATTTTGATGATAGCTCATGTATTACCCCACTTAGAATAGCCCCATAAATAACACTAGTATCTAATAGTGATTCTACTAAATTTATAGAGCGAGGCGGTGGCTCCTAATAAAAAGGAACAATGTTGTATTCATTTGTATAATGTTCTATTTCACTACCACAATAGAAACCTCCTTAAATTATCTTTTAAGAATGCAAACACGTTTCACTTTTCTAGAACGCAATGCGTCATTACTGCTGTGGGCCAGGGAAGTTGGAGAGCTTGGGCTCAACTGCCGGAAGGGTGAGGAAAGGTTTCCTCAATCCGACTGTCACAGGGTTCGATCTTTCCAGCATGAACATCACTTCTTAAACATCATTTCTAAAACATCTCTTTAAAGGACAAATATTGTCATTTCTCTGTACTGCTAACATCGTGGGACAAATTGGTCCATTTTTGTAATTTCTCACCCAACACCCCAAGGGAAGTCCCCGAGGGAAGAGGGCATAGTAACAAGTGCGCTCTGACAGGACAAGCACAGTGTGGTGCCACAGCGCAGCCTTGGAGAGGCAGAAAGGAGGGGCCTCTTTTCAACTGATGAGTAAAAGACTGTAAACAAACTTTAATCATCTAATATTATAACTTAGGACCAGACTGCAGAAGACTAATATTTGAATTAGTCTCTTAACTTTCTATATTGGCAATTACCTTTTTGAAAGTTTCTTGTAACACAATCTCCTATGCCCAGAATTCTCTGCAATGCTTTACACAGCTTTCTTTTTGCAGCTTCTTTGGGAATTCAAAGTCATGTCACTAGACTGAAAGATATCCCAACAGTCTTAAATGGACCTGACCTGAAATAGTCTTGGAATGACACTGGTGAGAGAATTTCAGAGCACTCTTTTATCAACTAGAACAGTGAGGATGTGGTTTTCCTGCTGCTAAAAAGTGGGCATCATTGTACCACCATTTCTTTTCCACATATCACCAACATTTTCAAAATTTTAATGGTAAGTCTGCACATGTTCACAACGATAAATAGCAATATGTATTCCTAAGGCAACCTCATATGTAAGTCTATAATCTTAGAGATAATTTATAAAAAGTGAATCATACTACTTTATTCATTTTAGCTTGCTTGATGCTATAATTATAAATATTTAAAAGACAGCCAGTAGAAACCAACCAAATGAGAAATTCACTTTATATTTTAGTAAAATAAGTTATTTTAAAGTTTGGTCTCATGTTTTCTTGAACACCCAGTTATATCTCTTGTTTGAATTTTCATTGCAACTCCCTTCTGAAACAATAATAACCAAACATGAAATATTTGAATGTGACCTCTACACAATTTCTAAATGTAGCATTTAACCAGGTTCTTTAGCTTGTATAATTACTTACAACAAAATGAATAGCTCAGTTTTCATCTAGTTGCCATTGTCTCTTTTCACTTTAAAACATTAAAAATAAATAATTGGATAATCTCTGTTTTTCTCCAGGTTATATCTTTGAATTCCCTAAGCTCGTATCTTGGTATATTCATAATCAAGCCTAACATCCTGCACCAGCCCCTCTAGGCTCTCATCCTTCAAGTGTAGGTTTGGCATAATTTTTGCATGAAAGCTAAATGGATTCACAGAAATCTGTTGTGGAAAAGAGAAATACACTGTACATTCTCACCCTTGTTTGTATCTGTTTGGAGCAACATTTCCATAGTTCATTACCATGTTCACCAATACCAACCACTATCATCTATTGTAAAAAAAGAACTATAATTATGTATTTTTGGTTAATAAAATAAGTTTTAAAATAATCATAATGATGTGTCTCAGAGGTTACAGGGAAATAGGCAATGCCCCAAGGCAAATATGAAATTTAAGCCAAAGATACATCTGATGAGTCAGTTTTATTTATTTAGGCATACCCCACCTTGGACTAGAACGTATTATGTGGCAGCTCTGGATTCACTCTGTTAAACCATTCTCACTGCAAGGGGTTGGAAAAGCTGGGGCTAGGCAGAAGTAAAAGGATAAAGTACCCACTTAATTCATATCAATTACAAAAAATTTTGAGCATCTTTATAAAAGGCATGATAATACTAGAGTCTAAGGGTTCCCCACACAGAGAGAGAGACAGAGAGAGAGAGAGAGACCATTCCTACTCATACTTAGTCTTCAGCCCAACAAATACATGTTAAAAAATAATTATATACCAGTCCTACCCTAGAAACACAAAGACAAGTAAAACAAGGACTCAGTTTTAAGAAATTCACAGTGTAGAAGAAGGAGATAGATATGTGATCCCATTATAGTGTTCTAACATAATCTAATTGTTGAGATAAAATTAAGTATGTAAACAACAATGATGTAAGACTTTACATGAGAAATACAACGAGAATAACCAAGTAATGAGAAATATTTGAATGATGACAAATAATTGGTGAAAAAGGTAAAGGGATTAAGCAAAAAATATTTAAAAACTTCATTAACACAACAACAGCAAGGTGATTTCCATAGAGAAACAGGAGGGAGATAGAAGCGGTTAAATGGGCGATAAGCGGTGATAGAAGGAGACTTGACTTTGGGTGGTGAACACACAATACAACATGCAGCTGAAGTATTATAGAACTGTACACCTGAAACCAATATAATTTTAGTAACCAATGTCACCCCAATAAATTCAATTTTTAAAAAATAAAAAAAAGAAATGCACAAAAGAATATGTCAGCTGTGTGAAACCACTCTTCTAAGCTTTACGTAAGTTATCTCGGTTTTACTCTCAGAGCAATCCTATCATCTTTTACAGGTGAACAAAGTGAGGCAGAGAGAGGTTCAGTAGCTTCCCCAAGGACAGTAATGGACAGAGAATCAGGATATGAATGTAGCGATTCTGTCTCCAGAGTCTGTTTAACCACACTTCCTCTGAAAATGCGAGGAGATTGAAGGGAAGGAGAGCTCAGGAAGGAAAAAGTCATTGGTAATATTTTACTTATTAGCATATTTCTTTTATTTTGCAAATATATATTATCAGTTGAGCACGAGACACTATCCTAGACACCAGGGATAAACAACAGAAATACATTAGACACCACTTAGGTAGTTTTTTAATAAAAAGAGATAAAGCAGAGTGGGGATTAAGAAGAAAGAAGCATTCCCCTGTGAAAATCACTGTATTTGTAAATTCACCAAAATGGGAACAAGTGGTTGCTTTTGCATTTAACTGCAAGAAATATATGAATTAAATTTTAATGCCATTATAAGTAAAAGGAAGGTGGGGGAGGCAAAAGAAATCTTTGGACCTCGTGGTCGGCAGCCTTTAAAGTGGCCCCAAATAACCCCCACCTCCTGATACTCATGCCCTTGTGCAACCCCATCCTTGAGTGTGGTCAGGACTGAATGACTCACTTTTAATGAACAGAATATGGCAAAAATGAAAGGGTGTCACTTCTGATACTAGGCTATAAAACGGCTGTGGCTTCCATTTTGTGTTCTCTCTCCCATCCTGTCCTGGAGCATTCCGAACGGTGGGGAAAGCCAGCTGCCACAACTCAAGACAGCCTTGCGGAGAGGCACAGGGGGTGAGAACTGAGACCTGCCAATCACTAGGCAGAGTCGGAGAGTGGAGTCGGTCCCTCTGCCCCTGGCCGGCCCAGTCTCAGAGGAGACCCGGCCCCAGCTGACATTTTCACCACAACCTCACGGGAGAACTGGGTCAAAAGCTCCCAGCTAAACCACACCCAGATTCTTCGGTCACAGAAACTGCTAGGTAATAAATATTTGTTGTTTGAAGCCACTGTTTTGGAGTCATTTGGTACTTAGTCATAGCTAATAAATCATCTTTCTGCAGCACTTTGGCCTCTCTCTGTATTTCACTTTGAAACACCCATACACAAAGTTTTGTCATAGAATTGTATTTCATAGACACCAAGATGAAAGGAAGGCACTAAGGGAGGAAAGGAAAAAGGAAAAGAGGGAAGCAGGTAAGGAGGAAGAGACAGGGGGAGGAAGGGACTGAGGGAGGGAGGGAGGGAGGGAAGGAACAAAAGATATTGCAAAGGCATCTTTGATCACGTCCTCTGACCCAGAGAGAACCTCTGAGACTGTGTGTGCAGAGTGTGCCCGGATGTGAGTTTTATATACATTTTGTGGGTATGTATAGTGCTCCTGATGTTTTCATAGCTACTATTTCTTTCTTTCTGTTTTGTCATGCTTGCACTTTTAATTGGGTGACAATGTTGGCTGAATCAATTTGGAAGTGTGGCCATTTCCCTAGTTGACTTTTATTCATTTAAAATTTCTGCTTCCTAATTAATCATCTGATAAATATTATCTGTGGCCCAGAAGTTCAATTAGAGATACACCTTTTTTATAGACAATAAACCACATGTAACTACTGATGTAACCCAGCATGTATGGGTAGTTAAAGTAGGCATTATTTTTTATTTGCTTTCAAACTGCAGAGTAGGCTGAACAATAGATAATAAACAAGTCATTTTGTATGGCTTTTGTGGGACTTGAAAAGAATTTTGACTTAATGGAAACTGATGCTTTGTCGGAAGCCCTGCCAGAGAAGCAATAGAAAACCCACATGGTAAGTGCCCCAAACATATCTTCACAAATGATAGAGTCACATTTAACTCGAAAATTGGGTGGTAAAGGTCAGCATGTAGTGTAGAATTAATAGGTGGTATCTCACTAAGACTCTTCACCTCCTGCCTTGAGAAAACTTTCAAGGTTTCTGCAGATAAAGAAAAGGACTCAAGGACTGGAGACACCTCAAATATGTAGATGACACTGTCACCTTTCTTAAGCTAAAGACCTTGAAGCAATGGTGAAAGAATATAACAGAAGAGCAAAGAATCTGGATCATTATATAAAAGAAGAATATGCAAAATCACATCGAGTACATACATTCAAGAGGGAAAGCTGGCGGCAAAAAAATTAGGCATTGCAAAGAAGTGTTTGTTGAGGCCATATGGCATGCATTGTTGCAAACCAGAAAGGTTCAGAAAGCAGAATAGACTCTTGTTAGAGTCTCTGGTAAGCTGAAAATGAATAGTTTTCTACGTTTAAAGAATTATCTGCTAGAAAGAGAGATATGATATGAGCACACTCCCGGTTTTGGCAATTACAGCAAAAGCGCCCATATTTAACACAGAGAGAATAAAATATGCATAATAAAATGGGAAACACTTTTCAGTACAGCATCAAGAGACAAAAGAAAAACGGGTAGTAGAAGAACAAGACAGACAATTGCAAGGAAGTAAAACAGCTGGCCTCCCTGGCAGAAGTAACAGAGGTACGGGACGAGCCTGACTACATACTGGGCTAAACAGCACTTTCCAGTAGATTCCAAGGAACCAGTTAAGTCCCCTCATGAACTAAGACCTAAGTCTTTATAAGCGTGTGTGAATGAGAGTCATCAAAGCACACAGAACAAAGACGCACATTGTATGATTCTGTTTTATTCTAGAATAAGCCTGGGCCACGGTTAGATTTCCTTAAAGGACTCCTGCCCTAGACTTGCACCATTACTGCCTTCCCCTTGGAATCAGAGATATTATGACAAAAGTGATCTCAGAGGAATCAAATGGGAGAAGTTTCCCAGTGTCTTAAAAGGTACAGGATTTGGGGGGATCTTTAAAAATATGCATAATTTCTCTGTAAGTCAAGTGAGTAAGCAGATATTGACATGAATATCACCAACATAAGGGTCTTCTTCATACTACACCAGCCACTAAATACTGAGTAAATCCTTCCATACTGTGTCAGGGCTCATAGTGACTGAGAAACACAAGTTCCCTAAATGAGCCTTCAGCCCATGGGGAGTGAAGGAAGATGGGCAAACAACTGGTGCAAATTCAATAGTGACAGTTGTGCAAACATATGTTAAAATGGAAGTTGCAATGCCAGTGTGTAAAAGTGTACCAAACTGATTGGAGGGTCAGGAAAGGTTGGCCTGACTGAGTGCATTCTAAGTGAGTAGCAGTGTGTGTCTGTGTGTGTGTGTGTGTGTGTGTGTGTGTGTGTGTGTGTGTGTCTCCACACATGCACTTACACATGCAAGTCTACAGAGGGCAGCAGGGGACATAAGGAAAATAGATGAGATAAAGAACAAGATCTGGAAACTCTCTGAAGAGACTTTGTAGAAAGCCTAGTATTGGATGTAAAAGTGAGGGCATAGTGCAAGGCCAGACCAGGGAACATGTGAGGTCGGATCACAGGGAAACTTGTAGATCTATATAAAGACTTCGACAATGGAAAGCCAAGAAAGATGGCCAGCTAAACACACGAGTCTCTCTTTACCTAAAAGAGATTAAAGGAAATCAATACGTAGTAAACCTCTACGATGGGATCTACATCAAGGCAAGGGACAACAGAAGCAGGGAAGGAAGATGATACGGTGCAGCGCCATGAGCTAAGACATGCACGGGGATCCAAATGAAAACAATCTAGGAAACAGAGTCTCCCCTGAAGCTCTCAGGAGAAACCAGCCTGCTGACACCTTCATCTTAGCCCTGTAAGACTCAATTCAGACTTCTGACCTCCTGAATGGTAAGAGAATAAAGTCTTGTTGTTTTAAGCCACAAAAATTGTGGAAAATTGTTATAGCAGCACTAGGAAACTAATACAGTAGGTATGATTCCAATAGGACAAATAGAGAAGATATATTACCAGGGTGATTATATATCCCAGGTTTCCCAGGACAGTCTTGGTTTACAACTCCCAGCTTATTTATTACGTGTCTCCTTTCTCTATCAAAAGTGCTCTGGTTTGAATTGTAAGCGTGTGTACACAAAGGTGTTGAGTCAGGCATTGGGCATAGCAAGCAGACATCTGAGGAGCAAAGGAACGCAGCCATGGAGGCAACCTCCGCCTTCTATTCTGGGTCACATAAAACCTGTCTCAGGACTAACCACAGTAGCACCTATAAAAGCCTCAAAATTCCACATTGATATTTTGCTTGGAAATTTGTTCTTTTTAAAAAAATGTTGTTCAATTACAGTTGTGCCCATTTTCCCCATTACTCTCCCCTGCCCTAAACACCCCCACCTCCAACATTCGATCCCCCCATTGTCTTTGTCTATGGGTCCTTTATACATGTTCCTTGTCTTGACCCTTCCTCTTCTTTCCCTCGTTATGCCCCTTCCCTCTGGTCACTGTCAGCTTGTTATTTCCATGTGTCTCATTCTATTCTGCTTGCTTGTTTGTTTTATTGATTAGGTTCCACTTATACGTGAGATCGTATGGTATTTATCTCTTATTACCTGGCTTATTTCACTCAGCAGAGTACTTTCCAGTTCCATCCATGCTGTCGTGAAGGGTAGGAGCTCCTTCTTTCTTTCTACTGCATAGTATCCCACTGTGTAAATGTACCGCAGGTTTTCGATCCACTCATGTACTGATGGGCACTTAAGCTGTTTCCACCACTTGGCTATTGTAAATTGTGCTGCTATGAACATTGGGGTGCATAGGTTCTTTCAACCTGGCGTAAAGAACTCACATGATTCCATACCAAGAAGACAAACAGTCCAATTAAAAAAATGGGCAAAGGACCCGAACAAACATTTCTCCAAGGACATACAAAAGGCCCAGAGACGTATGAAATGATACTTGGCATCACTAGCCATCAAAGAGATGCAAATTAAAGCCACAATGAGATGCCACTTCACACCAATCAGAATGGCCATCATAAACAAATCAACAAACAATAAGTGCTAATGAGGTTGTGGAGAAGAGGGAACCCTACTGAACTGTTTGTGGGAATGCAGACTGGGGCAGCCACTGTGGAAAACAGTATAGATTTCCTCAAAAAAAAACTAAAAATGGAACTGCCTTTTGACCCAGCAATTCCACTGCTGGGATTATACCCTAAGAATACTGAAACACCAATTCAAAAGAACCTATGTACCCGAATGTTCATAGCAGCACAATTTACAATAGAAAATTTGTTCTTAAATAAGATGAGGCAAGGAAGAAGAGACTCCTGGATAAAGGACTTGGACTTCCACAGCCAGGACAGTTCTACTGAGAGCTGGTCCCTGGGGTCCATGAGACAGTGAAGGATGATCATAAAGTTCACACAGTCTGAAAAGTTTACTGCCAAACAGAGAACCCATTAACACAGATAACCTATTCAGGGCATTAAGATAACTTAAAAGTGCCATGTTATTTGGATTTCTAAGAGGTATATTTAAGATATCTGAAGTGAAAAAATAATTGTGGATTCAATTTATGTTCCAAGGATCCCAAGCTTATCCTATCTAGTCTCACCCCTTCTCTATCACCCATGTACAAGAACTATTGTATCACAGGCAGACTGTGTGACCTGCCCTCTTAAGTTATGCTACCTTCATCTCTTAAGAACTAACAATTGTACCCAAGATTCTCTCATTTAAGGTCCAAGTTCTTTCTTTTTCCAGTTGCCCACTTGGTCAATCTTATTGCCTACTGCTTTGTCAGAACCACAAAGTCTGATCTATCATGTCTCAGTGTCCCCCATGCACCATAGGTCCATACTCTCTTGTACCTGTTAAAGCCAATACTCCAGCTTAGTAGGAACCTGGGGTGGAAGTGCAATTCTTTAGCTGGACTGAGGACTCCCTCAATAAGATTAGAGCTTTATTAGTAAGGAAGAGGGGAGAGAATGATATTGGGTAGGCCAACTGCCCTTTAGAATAATATTCTTCACTCATTTTTCTGCTGAGTTGTCTTATTTGGAAGAACTCTTTCTCTGTGTGGATATTAATTCTTTATTTGCCATCTGTTTTGCATATATTTCCCCTATATTTCTTTTGTCTCAGACACTCATTCAAGGATGCCAGAAGCTTCTTTATCCTAAGTACTGGAGATACTTAGAACAGACCCAACAAAAGTCCCTGGTGCTTACACTCTAGTGGGGGGATACAGACCAAATCAAAGCAAATCTTACAGTATGGTAAGTGGTAATAACTCTGATGAAGAAAAATAAGGCAAGGAAAGAGGACAGGGATCACAGAGAGGCCATTTTAAGTAGAGTGATGAAAGTCAGCGCCTGAGAGGGTGACATTTGTGAGAATATTTAGGTCATCGATGTATCTACAGGAAAGATTTCCAGGAAGGGGGTGTTGGAGAGCAAAGGACAGGGTAATAGGCGATACATGCCAAAATGTTAAAAAACATAGTGTATAGGGTGGTGTAGCCACTGTTAAAATTTTGACTTTAGTTTTAAAAGGATTGCTCTGACTGTTGTGTTGAGAACAGACTACAGGAGGGACAAGGGCCCAAAATGGGAGACCAGTCGAGGGGCTATGGAAGTAACCCAGAAAAGAATGTATGGGTGTATGACAAGTGGTTGGATTCTCTACATATTTTGAAGGTATATCACCAAGATTTATCATTAGATTGGAGGTGGGCTGTGATAAAAGACAGTCCAGATTGACTCTAAGACTTTTGACTTGAGCAATCAGAATAACGGGGTTACCAGTTTTAGAGTTAGGGAAGTCTGTGGGTGGAGCAGATTGGTGGGGAGTGGGAGCTGAGAACCTGGAGTTCAAGGCAGTGGTCAGTGCTGGATATACAAACTTCAGGGATTTCCATGTGTAAATGTTTTTCAGTGCAACGAGATTAGGTAAAACTGAGAAGACCAAGAATGTAGTCAGAGAACAAAAAAGAGTCAAAAAACTGCTAGTGAGATATAAGAAAAACATAGTAGAGGGCCTAAAGCCTCATATATTGGCTTGATTACCATCCATATGCTAATGACAGCTAACTTGATATCTCCAGCAAGAGTGCCCTTCTCCTACCAATCAAGTTGATTCCCCATATCTCAACCTGACATAATAAGACTTTTACAATACTTTCACCTACCCCTCTTTCTATATTATTCTAATGTTGTTTAGTGCTAATGATTCCAGACAATTAATAAGTTTCTTCTTGTAGTAGTATCACATTTATTCCAAGAAATTTTATCTATTCTTTAAGGTATACATTATTAGGCACACTTTAAATTAAAGTATATATTCTGCAACATGCATACAGTTCCTCTAATCTTCATCTTAACTTAGCTCGGAGGCTCTATTTTCACTTAAATGTTGTCTGACTAAATAAAGTGCCTTCTCAATTATTTTTCTGAAATGAGTACTTAGATCATCTTTTATCCAAGTAGTTTGTATCCGTACATGTCTACATGTCACTCTATTGAATCAACGATAAGCCTGATTTCAAACTTTAGCATTGAACTATTTATTTCCTCTATATTATTATATGTACAGATTACAGAAGGAGCAGGATAGACATTTTTCAATAAATCTGCCATTCTTCATCCAAAGGATACAGAAGAAAGGCATTCCACTGGGCATTCCAGCAGATAGATAAAAATTCTCTAAGATGGAAGGAAGTGCAAACTTTAAAATCTCAAAACCCTCATTACCAAGAGGTGCAAGTTATGAACAAGTTTTATTTGTACTCACTTACACACATGCAAACACCAAAGTGCAACACTGCACGCGGCTGTGGTTTCACTCATGGACACATCGGTGTCCCCTTCTCAGAGCTGGAGTTGGCAAACCAATTAATTGTATATTTTATGACCCATCTATTACCATCTGGCATTCATGTAGTGTAGTGGTCTCCAATTAGTTATGAGCAGGATCTGTACACATATGTACACACACATACGCGTGTGCCACCAAAAAAAAAGCTTTTTGCAAATAATACCTTTATGATAGAAAATGTTTCTTACATACTCTATTCTATTTCTTTGAATTACTAGTTTCTCTTCACCAAATTTATTATATTACATCATCATGATTGCAACCCACAGTTTGAAAATCACCAATTTCAATGCCTTTCAGTATTCTAAGACAGAATAAAATAATAATAGGTAATATTTTTCAGATCATTTGATGCATGAGGAACTATGCTAAGCCTTGACATGGATTATCTCATCTACTCTTAAAATGACTCTAAAGTTAATTATTATTTTCTCCATATTATAAAGGAGAACATGAGTATTAGAATGTTCAGTTTGCCAAAGATCACACAATATAGCCATATCACTCTAGATGCAATGCCGATAACTGTTACACTCTATTATCTCCAACCTCATCCTCTGGAACACTGAATTAATATACCTGAACAATTCCAATTCCAAGATCCATGACTGCTAAGTCTCTTCCTTTCCCATGCACTCACCCCTCTTCCAGCAACCAGTCCTCTTAGGAGGAGCTGTGTGGTCTCCTGTAGTTCTGATTCAGTTCTGTGTAGTTCTCTGGTAGTTTTGGTAGTGCCTGTTCTAATTTGCTTCATATACTGCCTGGTGTCCTTGTTTTCTTATATTCTCTGCTACCTCATGAGGATCCTGAATTCTTAACTTTTTTCATAACCTTTCTGATTAAGTGCCTACTGCTCTTTGGCGAGTCAGTATTCCTGGTTCAAAATCCTCAGGGAATGGATCTGAGTGGCAATGCATTCTCTGCCACCCAGCAATGGCATCAGTTTGTGCTCATTCTTGCAGTCATGCTAATGTTCCTACCCCATACGTACAACTGTGGCACTTTCCACATACACAATTCCCTACCTACCTTTCTCTCCCCTACAAGGCTGTAAACTCCTTGACAGCAACAGGTGTGTTTTACTCACCCTTGCACCACCAAATCTAGGTATATAGGGAGACACATAATTATAAATAAATAAAAGGAGTGAATTTGCCAATCAAGTAGAAATGGGACAGAGAGAGGAATACGAAATCATAAAACAAAAAAGGAAAGAAGGGAGGGAGGAAGGAAAGGAGAGGGGGGAGAAAGAAAGAGAGAGAGAAAGAGAAAGAAAGAGAAAGAAAATGAAATAAAAGAAAAGAAAAGAAAGAGGGAGCAGGAGAGAAGAAGGGAGAGAGGAAGGGAGGGAAAAAGGGAAAAAAGAGGGAAAGAGGAAGGGAGGGGGAGAGAGGAAGGAAGGGAGGGAGAGAGGAAGGAAGAAAGGAAGGAAGGAAGGAAAAGGAAGAAAGAGTAAGAGAGAAGCTGTCTAAATAGCATTCTGCCCTTCATAACAAGAAAGCATTCAGAAGAAGAGAACGAAAGGAAAGATCCTTTAAGTAGCCCTAACCAGAGACCTTACACACGGCCTCAACCTTCCTTCAGGAGACATGAAAGATGGCACCAAAGAGGTTTTGCCTCAGCAATAGCACGGACATGAAAGGAGGACTGTGTCTGCCCCAAGCTCAAACTCTGCAACTTGTATAAAACAAATTCAATATGTTAAAAACACTCAGAAAAACAGCATTGGTCAATTTGGCCAGCACATTTGTGTTAATTAAGCAATTTTCTGAGTCAAATGTTTATACCCAAGTTGTCTGGTTTGAATCACAAAAGTCTAGGAAGCTGAGGCCCGTTAGGCTGTATGGGAGAAAAGGGTCAGAAGGCAAGTCACGCCCCAGACTATCAACAAGCCAGCACTGGTTCCGATAGGTCAACGTCAGTTCGTAAATCAACCAACAACTTCTAAAGCATAAGGAGACTCGAGGGGACAAGACAAGGCCCTGATGGCTACGCATCCTTTCAAAGACAGAGAAACATGAGCCTGCTTCATAAAAAGTTCATGAGCATAAAAGGAAACACACATCACTATTGGTATGTATTCTGACCAGTACGAAAAAAATCAAATTAATTTTATGAAAACTGAGTTTCAGATGGTACTAAATGTAGCCTAATGCAATTCACTATACATGTTTTTAAAATGGCATTGCCAGATAATACAATGTTCCATCGCAATAATATTAGATTAAATTCGTTTTTCCTTAGATGAATCACCTAGACAGGAACAAAGTAAATATGAAAGTGGAAATTTAGGAAACATTTTAACTACTCTTTCATTGCTAAAAATAAGCATTCATTTTCTCCCTTCCTGCATCCTAAATTTTTGCCTCCAAATTTCTCATGGGTTAGCTTAGAAGATAATTCAGGTATGGGAACATTTTGAAGAGCTTTGCCCAATAGATTCCTTAATCAGCCGTCAGGACCTTGCTTGTTTTGCCTGTTGTCACATTTGCTTAAAAGGCAAATTCTGCCTTTTGATGGCTGTGCATGTTTCCAAGGACAGAATGCCTCGTGTTTGTTTTGTCACTCTCTCCAGGGCCTGGAGATGCTTCTGTTGCCCATCTCCACGGAACACGTACTCTTCATTCTCCTCCCTCCTCTTTCATTTATGAGCCTCTAAGTGTTAGGAAACCCTGGTGAAGCCCACATTTCTCCCACATTTCTCCTGGTGAAGCCCATAAACTTTTTAGCAGTTTCCACTATATCACATATTTAAAATCCAGCAAACTTTCCATGTTCCTCGTCAATTGTTGGATCCCCCTTTGATTCCTTTGGAGGTGATGTAGGAAATCATGGCTTATAATTGGTTCTCTGTTCAGTTAATGAATACAACAATGTGGTTTATACAAGAACTATTTTTCTTATTTAATTAACTGTCTTGACCATGTACTTCAATATAGATGATGGAAAGGCATGTTTACTACTTTTAAGTAGTAAGTCTTAAAATGTCACAATACGTAGCTTTTATTATCTTAAACTATGACATTTTTTCTAAACCCTTTGATTGTCTACTAACAAGTTATATCTCATGTTATATTCAATTGGCAATGTGAAGCTAGAATTTTGACAGACTGACATTTTCTTGATAAGTAGACTATTTTATGCCATCATTTTGGATTAAAATTTCCCATTAAACATTACAGATGAAAAATTACTTCTGGTACCAGTCCACTTACTGTACTACAAACATCGACAGGACCAAGGGTTGCTGAGGACTCTCTGCTAGAAGCTAAACTTGAACCATGAGCTTCAGTTCAAGACTGGGTAGCAGCCTTAAGGAAGAGTATGCTGATGAATACAGGTGGACGATCCAGTGGTAAAGTGAAGACACAGAAAGTACTCCAAATTAAGAGTATGAAGAACCATCCTATTCTCTATGATAATGAAAATAAAAATTAGGAGTTAAAGAAAGTAGATGAATGGCTGGTCATTTTTCCTAAATTCCTACTGGTTTGAGAGCAGCCATTAGGGTGTGGAAGTCTAAAGGAAATCATTCTACATCACCACATACAATGTAATGTGAAAAACTTTTCAAACTGCCAAAAACATATTCGACATGCATTGCTAACTAGAGTTGCACACAACTGTGTACAAAGTTCTAGAACATTGTCAAAATGACCACAGTGACGGACTTCGGTGGGGTTGGTCTAAAAAGACTCTCATCGAATCAGGGAGCTTAGGAAAGATTTTTCAGTGAGAAGTTAGAAGAAGTCGAGAGAAGAGTGAGGAAATGAATATGCAAAGATTTAGGAGGCAGGAGTGGGTGATTATGTTTGGGATGAGACACACAGTTGTTTGCCTGAAAAATTCTTCACAAACAGTTGTTTGCCTGAAAAATTCAACAATTAAGAATTAGGTGACCTGAGTGGCAACTATATTCCCATAGAGTCGCATGGTTTGGAATCTCAGGGCCAAGAACAAGGCCTGACACAGATGGCCCCACAATAAATGTGCATTGGATGGGAAGCAGCATGAATGGGTGGAGGCAAGAAAACTAACACTGGTGGACACACCAGCTACTGCACCAGCCCTGTTCCCTACAGGACCAGATTTTATCTGTCAACTCTAAAATTGAGATATTATCCCTTTTTTTTTTTTTTTTTTGGCAGATGAAGAAACTGAAGAATAGAAACGATAGTCCCATGGCCAAAGAGAATTTGGGAATTTGGGAAAACTAGAATTTGTGTGAAGAGCTAATTCCTTGTTCTCTTTTAAGTTATGACTTTCAACATATTTTTAAATCTTAAATAATGACAATGGTTTCTGGTGGCAAATAAGTCAGGCTTGGTGACTGGAATGCCCTCTCCCTTCTCAAGTACTTATCTGGGGCTGAGTGGGCGGCCACCTGCGCACTGTTCTTCAACTTTCTGCCATCCGTAGAGCTACTTGCTGTGCTCTACTGACTGTGACCACCACTGGTATTTGCTTTGGAGTGACCATTGTCCTGTGGTCACTGACCCAACTCCTATGCAAATATTGCAGTGAATCTTTTAGGTATCTTCTTGGGAGGTGGTCAGCAAGCAAGGCCAACTGTATCATGTGTTATTTATCAAAGCTAAATTATATGGCTAGCAAAAAGCAGCACACAAATTATACAGAGATGTTCATATGTTCAGATCAATACCCATAGTGCAGTGTTTTCCTTCTGAGAAGCAGGTATTTATTCACATTATATTATTTTGTGAAATAAAAAAAATCTGGAATTTATAAGCTAATTGACTGGAAATAATTATAGCCACTGAAGCAATGAAGTCTATTTGTTTATGCTTTTCTACATGCAACCTGACCTACATGTTTAAAAATGTAAACTTACTTTAGCATTTATTTGTGATTATGGCATTATTTATGTTTCTGTCAACTGATTTTTAGTGTATTGTACTTTCATTTTTGTTAAGATTATTGACAAATGAATTCTTACATGAGACAAAAGGCACAGCATACGTACCTATTAAGTTTTCAGTTTGCTCAGCTCTGACATTTCTATAATACTTCCTAAACGTATCGTTACTGCACATTCACTGCCATGACACATTATCCTCTCATGATCACATGTACATCCAACAGAGATATGCAAGCTGATGAAGTTTGGTAAATCCAGTCATGTCCATTTTTTCATCACGATACAGGCAAAGCAATGAAGACTTACAGAAGATTCCTAGGAGAACACGTTTCCGAGAATGTCAGTGTCCGTTGACACTGAAGAGGCTCAGTACAGACAGGAAACACACACTAAGTTGTTATGCACTCTGACCACTGAGGATGGGCCTATACAGCAGAAATTATTTCATGATCTTCTGAAAAATGAACCAGCAAAAAATGCCTTGAAGGATCAATTCCAGAGGCATAAGGAACTCTCTCTCCACCTGAAATTGTTCCCTTTGACCTTTAATATATTGATGCCGCTCAATGCCTCTATATTCATTACCCTCCAAAAACAATTATTGTTATGCCAGGGACTGTGCTAAACCTCAGGAATACAAAAATCAATCTGAGACAATCCCTGCCCTCAGAGGGTTTACACTTTTGGGGAGGAAAAAGACAATAGACTCTTTTTGTTGTTTTTCTATTTTATCGTTGCAAGGACATGACATGGGATCTACCCCCTTAATAAAAATTTAAGTGTACAATACAGTATTGTTAACTCTTGGTACAACACAGACAGTAGATCTCTAGACTCGTTCATCTTGTGTAAATGAAACTCTGTGCCCTTTGATTGATATCTCTTTCTTTTTCCCTCCACCAGCCCCTAGCTATCGCTCTACTACTCTCTGTTTCTATGATCTTGACTACTTTAAATGTGGCATCATGCAGCATTTGTCTTTCTGTTACTAGCTTATTTGATTTAATGTAATGTCTTCAAGGTCCATCAAGTTGTCACTTATTGAATGACTTCCTTCATTTTTTTAAGGCTGACCAACATTCCATTGTATGTATGAGGAGGGACCCCCAAAAACCAAAATTATCTTCTGGAGAATAGGCCCCCTGTGGTACATTCTTCCCCCGCTAGGTGAGTGTTCTAGGAACCCATCTGTATCAGCGTACCAGCTGGCATTGTTGTGAGAGGCTGCGTTCAACTTCACTGAATTTTTTGAAGATTCAATGCATTTGCCCATTTCATGATGGGTGATTTACAAGCACACCTGCCCACACTGCTGAGTGTTCAGTAGTTTTTGACCTAAAATGGAATGACCCTCCCATGCCCCACTCTCCCTATTCATCTGATCTCACCCTGAAAGACTTTTTTTGTTTGTTTCCCTGTATGAAAAAAGTCCTCAGAGGAAAACATTTTGTCCATGTGGAAGAGGTGAAACAAAAAAAACAGCAGAGGCAAAAAAAAAAGCCATCAAAATCAACAAGTTCAAAATCCATGAGTGGAAAAAACATCTCAATAGGTGTATTGCATCGGATGGAGAGTACTTTGAAGTTTAAACATGTAAGAATAAATACACAATAATTTTTTATAAATAAATTCCATTTTTGGCGGATTCCCCCTGTGT
Source organism: Micronycteris hirsuta (assembly GCA_004026765.1). Lineage (NCBI taxonomy): Eukaryota > Metazoa > Chordata > Mammalia > Chiroptera > Phyllostomidae > Micronycteris > Micronycteris hirsuta. The sequence continues at coordinate 68,238 of PVJI01001707.1, forward strand.
ATAACACATTTTCAGTGAAGTTTTAGCTGTTTCCATGTCAGAGCTATTGTAAATAATTCTGCAATGCACATGGAAGTAGCAGCATCTCTTCAAGATCCTGATTGCAATTTTTTTGGATAAACACCAAGAAATAGGGCTGTAACATCATATGGTAGTTCTATTTTTTTTTTTTTTTTTACTTTTTGAGAAAACTTCATACTGTTCTCATATGAGCTATACCATTTTGCACTTCCATCGACAGTGCATAAAGTTTCCAATTTGTCCACATCCTCACCAACACTGTCTCCTTTTTTTAATAATAGCTGACCTAACAGGTGTGAAGTGATAGCTCATCATAGTTTTGATTCACATGTCTCTGATAATTAATGACATTGTGCATCTTTTCATACACCTGTTGATTACTTGTATGTCTTCTTTGGAGAAATGTGTATATTTTGGAAATTAAACTGTTATCAGATATATGATTTAAAAATATTTTTACCCATTCTGTAGGTTGCCGTTTTCTCTGTTGATTGTTTCCCTTATGCAGAAGCTGTGTAGCTTGATGTAGTTCTGCTTGTCTATTTCATCTTTGGTTGCCTTTGCTTTTAAAGTATAGCTGAAGACATAATAGTTTCTGATTTCAAACATATTACAGAATTACAGTAATTAAACAGTATGGCACTAGCATAAAAAGAAACCTATAAACTAATAGGACAGAGTGGACAACCCAGAAATAAATTCATACATATTCAATCAGCTGATCTTCAACAAAGATGACAAGAATATACAATGAGGAAAAGATAGTTGCTATAACAAATTGGGTTGGGGAAAATAGATACCCACCAGCAAAAGCACGAGATCTTTATCTGATAATATAAACAAAACGATCAACTCAAATTGATTGGATTTAAATGTCAAACCTGAAACTATAAAATTCCTAGAAGAAAACATAAGGAAAAGCTTGATGGTAGTGACCTTGGCAATGATTTCATGGACTATAGGTGATTTTAATGTAACATGCTATATGATATAAGGGAGTTATGCAGAGGCATGTGGTGCCAGGTGCACCCATTTCTCCAAGTATCTTCTTCTGCTTCCACTAATTTACCTAGTGGCCAAAGTGAAGAGCTTCCAAGTATGTAAAGCAACTTGAACGGCATTTTTAGAGATTCATACTTATCTGACTGCCTGAGAGGAAGCCAAAACCCAAAGCAGGGGTAATAGTGTCCTGGAGAAAGACGAGTATCTGGAATGTTGACCATATCTCACCAGCAAATGTGAGTGCCAGAGGGGAGGGATGGCCACCAGTCCACTATGACTGGCACGAGAACCCATCCACGACTGGCAAACTTGACAGCACCTGTGATCCGGGGAAGGGGAGAACGCTGCCACCTGATGAAAGAACTGCATGAATTCAGCAGCATGTCGGGACCCAGTCAGGCATCGCATGGGCACCTCTAAGGGTAACTCGGGAAGGGTTCCTTGCTCACCATGGTGCCAATAAGCCGGATCCTAAAGTGTTTATACCCTGGGGAAAGGATATCCTAAAGTCTTTTGAAGGATTTTGATAAGGGCAATGACTTCATCACATTTATGCTTTAACGCAATGAATCTGGTGGTTTTGGAAGCAGACTAGATGAATGAAGGTGTGAACAGCCTGGCCTGGCCTAACCCGGTTGGGGAGCACAGCACTGCCCTTCACTGCCTTGACCACAGATAAGGAGACAGGAGGAGGTATCAGCAGAGAGGAAAGGTTTTCCACTCACCTGGGGTGACCCAGCCAGGAAATACATGCAGCAGTCAGGGGTCACAACAAGCATCGCAAATAAAATTTTTAAATATTGTGTCTGTGATCAGGGTTGAGGAAGCCAACACAACTATTCACAAATTGTGTTACAAATGACAGAGAGATATTCCAATAACCGTACCTAGTTGGAAATTCTTTTGAAAGAAAAATTCCACATTCTATTCTAACCTTCAAGTATCTTCCCTGGAAGACAACTATTACAGTAAATGAGTTATTCAAGAAATTCATTAAATGCTTATACAACAACTCTCAAGAAACCAGGTCAAGAACCCATTGTTTGGAGCCAGCACTTCACAAGCAACCTTCCATAAAATAGTTCTTTCAAATATATACCATGGGTTGGAAATTAAAGGATTATGTTTTTTGAAAAAATTCTGTGATATCTCTTTCCATGGGCTATACCTACTTTACCTCAGTGGTCGCGATGATGAAATGGGCACACATTACCCAATATTCAGCAGGCCTTACCCGGAAATGGTTTAAGTAAGTTAAGGAGCTACTGCTATAAATTTAAAGTGCCATCCATGAACTCTGTCAGAGTAGCCCTGAGGGGGAAAAAAGTTCAAAAGTGAACAAAGGGAAGTATAGATTTTAACATTATTTCAACTTCATTGAAATAAACAACCTTCATTTACATCTGGGAAAAAAAGTTACTCAGTTTCCAATTACCCTTCAGGTCAAATATTCCAAGAGTCTGATATGTCTCCATAACTTGGGTGTTAGGGGAGGCATTCACAATATTAATTCCAGGGATATCCAAAGAACAATGACACCCTTCATCTTTCACAGGGTCTGGTTCCACTTCTTTGCCCAACAGTCCCCAAAACATTCCATGACCTGCCTAGCATCTGTTGTTCCAAAATAACTTCACAATAATGTATGATTTCTATTCTTATTTTTGAAACCACTGGCATTTACCCAACCCGTAAACAAAAACAGCATTCTAGAAACCACCAGACATCAAGTATGCAATTTTCTTCCCTAATACTTGGTCTACGAGAAAGCCTACACTAGCAGTCACTGCGACCATTGCGCCTGCATTCGGGTTCTGCCACCATCTAGTTAAATTCATTTTTAATGAGTCACATCATGAAATACTATATATTTTTGTTGCTAAATTTATTAACATATACTTATGGGTATATAGTTATACAGTTTTTCTTGTGGTGTTTTGTATGGCCTAATTTTTGCTAATTTTCTTTTGTTTTTTCAAGGAATATTTTTGCCTTTGTAAACCTCAAGAATTACCTTTGATGTGGTTATCAAAAAAGAATTCAGAAGTGTTGGTAGTCTTAGGTATACATCCCGAATATGCATCACCCATACACATGGAAAATTTCCTTGGAAGATAAGCCTGTCAAGCACATGTTTTCTTCATAATTTCCCACACTGGATTCAGTCCCACATATTAGAAATGGAGGGCAACAATTATAATACATGTATTATGGCAATACATTTCCCACTTAGATTTAAGATCTATGGGCTGTATTAGCAAAACAAACCAATCCATGTTGTCAGTGCAAATAAGAAACTACAAGGAAAGCAACAACTTCAGACAATGGAAATGAACCTGGGCTTTGTGGAGTGCACACATTTCATTTCAATCAGAGCTTCACAGAAAGTGTTTTACCCTCTCAGAATATGTTTCTTCTACTGGAAAATGGGGAGAATATTACCTACCTCAAACAGCTGTTCAAAGGCTTAGATAAAATACGCTTGAAAATTCCCTTGGAAGCATAGGGTCTATTAGTATTCAATAAAACAGCAAGTTAATAATTTTGTCATTTTATTCTAAGAGCTATGATTATTTTATATGTAAATTTATATGTGTTCATAACATATACATATGTGCACACAGAGTGGGTCAAAAGTGGATTTACAGTTGTTCATTTGGAAAATAATACAATAACTAATGGATAATAATTACTAGAATAAACTCTATGGTTTGCATACTCAGAATTAGAAAACTACTGTTACACCACCCTGTACATAGAGAGCCAGCTCTACTCACACACACAAAAGTCCACAATGAAGCAGAATTATGTGATGACTTGAGTTAGATAAAATGTAGAAGGACCTTATTTTCCTATTAAGGTCAGTTATATACATGCATCATGGCTAAGTAGGAAATTGGAAATTTATTCAATGTCAAGAAAAGCTATTTAGCCACTGATGATTCACATTTTGCCTTGAGTAGTCTGGCAGGAAACTGGCATATCACTTGTTGGCAAATTTGAATGGTATTAAATTGAACAGGTAAAAAATAGACTTGTGAATTAACCAAATTGAATTTGCCATACATGTTTCCAAAGGGCATGTACCAAGGAATGTTGATGTAATTTACAGAAAGTGCAAGGATTCACAGCACAGGCATCCTATCCAAAAGCAAACCTCTGGGGCACTCCAGGACCCCACTTCCACCCCCAGGACAGTGGAGTGTATAGCAGCCAGATGCACGGCCTTGAGCCCTGAGTCTCCTCACACCACAGCCAGAAGTCATTGACCCTTACTAATTCAGAAGGATGATACAGCAAGCCCAAGTTCCACAGTCATCTATCTTGGAAACCATACATAGGTATGTTCCCTTGCTTTTATAAACACTTATCTGCACTCCTAGCTCATATACAATGCCATGTTGCTTCTGACTCCCCTCTCTACTTTGAATTCCAGTTTCTCACTATTTCCTGGATCCAGGCAATGTCGTGACTTTGGGCAAAGAAGTGGAACCAGACCCTGTGTCACTATGCTCGGACTTTACAGATTCAGACTATAGCTTGAATCTCTAATTCTGTTTAGACATCCATCACCCACACTCCCGTTCATTTGTGGTAATGTAAGAATATCTATAGTGTATCCATTCCAGGTAGGCATACTTTAGGGAGACGATGGAGGCAAGGGTTTATTCCAAGGTTATAATAACTGAAAAGGAGAAGGGAATTCCTATGCTTCTAGGAATGAAATTATGCCATCCGTCCAAGGGAACACTAGTTCTCAAAGAGGAACTGCTCATGCTGCAGGAACATTTTCAGAGGGATTTCTTTTGTGTTCTACATAACAACCAAAATACAATTTCACAGGAGGTAGGAAGAACCTAGAATTGACACTCTTAGATGTTGACTTTTTTAGGGTTTTTTTTTCCACAAATCCAAGTAAAATCAAAATATAACTAAGTTAGAATACTAAACTAACTCCAAAGCCTTGACTGGATCTTTCAGCAAAATTAGACCTCCCGGGCACAGTCCCAAGAGACAAGATGATGGCCTGATGTTTCAAAAACAGTCCCGAAGAGAAATGAGGTTTCCAACCCCCAGTCTTTCCATTTTAAACACACAAGTCTTTGGAATACTGACTTTAACCGCGGCACACCTGTCCTCAGCCCACAGCCTGGGTATCACTGGAAGACACAGGCTCTGTCGGACTAGCACTTCTTCGTGTCTGAGATGAATGGTGGTTTCATTTCTAGAGCATGTCTGTGACACACTTCCCCAACCCCTCAAAATGTGCAGAGCTGTGAGCCTTTGAATCTCATTCCCTGCCGTGTCCCTAAGGGGAGAGAGATCAGAACAACCGCCCTTCCTGAACCTACCCCCTTGCCTTGGTAACCGCTATTATCCTGCCTCTGCCTTCCCCGTTAGAAACGTGCCGGAAGTCCAGTTCGGACCCATGATATACAGGACAGGTACTTGTTTCCTATTGAGAACTATTCTCACTCTCCTTCCTGACCTATGTTACTCTTGGCAGTCTTTTTCATCTGCCTTCTTCTCCCATGTAAATCCCAATGTTATGATCGAATTAGATCACTCTGATATCAGATACAACTATCTATGCCATGAGCTTTTCTTCTCATTCCTATGGGCCTGCCACTCAACAAACCTGATCCAGATCAGTCCCAGTATAGACTCACTGTTCCTTAACATTAGGAGTTTCAGCGGGGGGGAAAGCAGAAGGAAGTTGATATTTTTCTTAAATGGGGAAAAAGGTATCACCTTGGAGTCAAAACGTGCACCACTAATCCTATTTAGCATACCCCTATACTTGTTCTCCAATGCCAAGAAAACCAAAAGCAGTCTGCAGTCCTAAGTGGCTGAGGGCAGAAAAATACTTTCTCTTCACCAAAATATTAATGAAAATTAAATGAATATGAACAACACAGAAGCCCTGGGTTATGGGTGTGCCCCTTCAGACACCAGAGATGCTTGCTACAATACAGGAAGCCACGAACTTCTTGTACACTCAAATACCTGGTAAGTCATGTCTTCTCCTGGAAAAACTGAATCAGGGCAAGGAGAAATAACTCCCTAAGAATAAACTCAAGTCTGACCTAAGAAATGTAGTGTAAATCTACAGTATCATGAAGAAGGAGGAACCAAGAAACACACCTGTCATGTAGCAGGCAAAGAATGTTATCTATGAACAAAAGGAAAGAGTGTAATAAGGCAGATCCGTGGAGCCGAGAGTGAAGCTGAAAGACACAGAATGTATGAATGCTTGTTCTTACAAGGGAAAGATCTCTTTGTTTTCTTCATCAAACTTTAAACACTCAATGCCACACGCTGGGTCCCGACACAATGTCACATGCCTTTCACAGTATGTTAATTCACAGCTGCCTTTACATGCTCCTAAACAATTCTGCACAACTAGGGAGGGCTCATAGAGAGAGAAATCTACCTGCTTATGGACACATTTCCAACATAATTCATCATATACAACTTACAAATGCAGGGAGAAGAGATTGTATTATCATCAGCTATAAGAATGTATGGGTCATCATTTCCCACCCAAAAATGACACAAATATGTGCATATCAGTTTCTAAAGTCAGTGCATGCTCTTGACACTGAACATAAGAAATAGAAAGGGCCACGTGTTTGATATTAGACTACAAGACTAAGCAAAGAAAATGTATTTGGGATAGCATTCACTATATAGATAGAGATAGAGATATATAGTGCCTAATTATAACAGTATTGAAATTCTTATTTCCAATAAAAGTTTTTTTATTTTGTTAAAGTAAATGATTTACAGGATACTTGCCCAATCAAATTATTGTTTTTATTTACATGACCATTTAGTTCCCAAATGTGTAGAATGTAATTGGAAGGATGCATAGAAGGATGCATGGAAGGATGGACAGATGGATTGGATGGAGGGATAAATGGGTGGATGGATGGATGGATGGATAAATGGATGGATGGATGGATGGATGGATAAATGGATGGATGGATGGATGAGGATGGATGAATGGGGATGGATGACTACCTCAGATTAATTATATATCCCCCCTTAACTTTTATTCCTCTAAGGTACAAAACTGTCCACTGTTTTCTGAAATAAATTTTTGATACATTTTAAGAACACGGATTCATTAATTATTTTCTTCTCTTTCGTTAATTTTCAGTGCCGAGTTTCTCCCATTCCTCCCCAATGTGCCCATTACATTCAGGACGCCTCAGCTCCCAACGAATGGCACACGGAGCCCCTGTGGCTGCTCTCCCTATGACAAAGGGCTGGACCTTATTACTTCCCCTGGTACACTCACCACCTTTCTACCAGCTCAATTTAAATCTTATTAGTAAGAATTGAAACTCCTCTTCCTCCAGACTCTGCCCCTGCCATGGTCTTTGATTGATTTTCCATTGTCAAATGATCAAGCAGTAATGGTAACTTAATCATTCAAAGGATTCTTGAGAGCCAAGGAAGGGAAGCTTCTTCATGCTGCACGTCACCCAGCTGCTGAGCGGTAGCAGCATTAGCGGCAAGCCACAGCAGGGTAAGAAAATAGAAAATTGGTGCATGTAACAGTATTTTTAAAAAGTTAGCCTGGCTGGTGTAGCTCAGTGGATTGAGCGCGGGCTGGGAACCAGAGGGTCCAGGTTCAATTCCCAGTCAGGGCACATGCCTGGGTTGCAGGCCAGGTCCCTGGTGGGAGCCACGTGAGAGGCAACCACACACTGATGTTTCTCTCCCTCTCTTTCTCCCTCCCTTCTCCTCTCTCTAAAAATAAATAAATAAAATCTTTTAAAAGAATAAAAAGTGAAAAGCTCAATGGCAATAGAACATTGTCCAAAACAACCAGGTAGCCTGGTGGTTGGCAGTGTGGGCCCCTGCCAAGGCTTCTCATCTGGGTTCCTCCACTCACAAGCCATGTGACCTTCAACAAGCTACTTACTGTCTCCGCCCTAATTTCCTCAGAGTCTTTTCCATTTTTTCTTCTGAATATGAAATATTACAGATATCTTCAACTTTTTAGTAGCTTACTTACTAACTCTTCAACCAAAAACATCTTCCTGTAAGTAGCCCCAAAATTGTATTGTTCTCTTTATTCCAGGCTCAAAATTTTACCTGAGGTTCTAAGTAGTACTACGCTTTGAAACCTTACTTTTTAAAACAACAGATGCTGAGAAGTTTCAATAGTCCTCTCTGACACAAAATATCTATTATCTTCTAGAATTCCCCATCACCTTATATAAAAGGGCCAACTTCCTTTCTATGCTCACAGGTCTGTCTTCAGAAGAATTTAAATCCTCACATTTCTTCAATGCTTGTTCTCTGACTGTCTTATTCTGTTCTAGTCCTCTCCCTTCTACTCTCTTTTATTCAGACTCCTTTATCCCTTTTATCCAATTCACCTACACTTTCAGCTCTACATTTTTCGCATTAATTTGATATTTATTTTGTATACACTATGTTGCAGTTTTGAGTTCGATGCATACAGCAGAAGATAAACATTTCTAAACTCATACAGCTTGTGTTTTAGCTGGGAAATAATGTATAGATAGTAATAAGTTTTAAAAGAGAATTAAGCAGACCAAAAGGATACCATCTAGAGGGAGAAATATCTAGATAACTTAGAGAGGGCCTTCCTGGCAAAATGACATTTGAGCAGATACATGAATAAGGCGAGGGAGTAAAAGACAAAAATCTGATATATTGTTCCAGGTAGCAGCCCAGGCTTCAGCATCTTTAATATCAGGTAAATTACTTCTTTGAACTTCCATTTCCTTATCTGTGAAATGATGATGATGACAATATCTTTATCTAGGGTTCCTGTAAAGATTAGAGATAATCTCTGCAAAAGATGAGAAAAGGACCTGCTACCATAAATGATAGTTATTACTACCTCACATAGCTATGTAATTGTTGACTCAAAATTTAGTATACTCATGTTACTTTCTGAAAACTGCCCACGAAGTATTTCAGAGCTCACAGCAAATTAGGTCAAGCTTATATTCAATAATATGGAGGGCAGCATAATGCATTGAAAGGAACATAAGTCTGAGAAACAGACAAATCTCTCAACCCAAGCATCCTAACTTACAAAATTTGAGATATTGAAAAAGTTATACAATCTCCCCAAATTTCAGTCTCTTTGTCTGTATAATGGGTTATGTTAAGGATTAAATAAATCGATTTATGGAAAAGTTCTAGCATAATCTTTGACCTAAACAAATGTTGGCTTCTTTCTCCATTGTTTCTTCTATGCATACATAGGTGAAGTAGCACCACGTGGTCATATAATTTGATGCACAGAATTAAACATGTCACCTCTTGCAAGGTAAATATTTAAAATATGATCCCATGTGGTCACCATCACCCTGAGGTCATTGGAGTCTGAGTGGAAGGCCAGGAGAAGTAGGAAAATTAAGGGCCTGTCACCAATTATTTCTGTTCCAAAATTCAGCTGAAGGAGGAGACTTTTACAGAATATTTCTGCTCAAGAAAGTTTGTCCAAGTCAGGAGTACGTAATTGCTTTATCATTTTACCAAAAGTGGAGAAGCCCTTCCTCATGGGATTTCACTTTCCTAAGCCCCAGTAATTCCAAACCCCATCAAAAAAAAATGCTCCCTCCAAAGAATGTTCTCAAGTCTCTAACACATTATTGCATCAAATTTATTAGATGTCATAATACAAAAATAGTCAAAGTCAATTAAAAAGAATAACCAGCCCTTGCTGGTATGGCTCAATGAATTGAATGTCAGCCTGTGAATCAAAGAGTCACCGGTTCGATTCCCAGTCAGGGCACATGCCTGGGTTGCAGGTCAGGTCCCCAGTAGTAGGCATGTGAGAGGCAACCACACATTGATATTTCTCTCCCTCTCTTTCTCCCTTCCTTTCCCTCTGTTAATAAATAAGTAAATAAATAAAATCTTAAAAAAAAAGAATAACAAGATAAAGTATGGCATCAGTTTAAGGAATTCATTTAGTCAGGAAGCAAATATTAAAATAGATAAGACAGTAGAAAGAGACAAAACTTGGGGTGGTGAACACACAATACAATATACAGATGACATATTACAGAACTGTATACCTTAAACTTATATAATTTAGTTAACCAATATAACCCCAATAAATTTTAACAATAACATGAAATAGAAAAGACAGAATATAATTCAAAACCTGGCTGAGTTACAAATTTGGACATAGGTTATTTCATAGATAATATACTAAAATGGGTTCATTCACTCAGCAAATTCAGGGTCCAGAAGAAGCAATGCCTACTTGGTTAGTAGGGTAATTATATGGGTGGCATAATTTATAGTTTTTATTTCAATATTTCATCTAAAATGTCATCTCGTGTGCTTGAGTGTGATATCATTACATTCACAATTACATGCTTATGATTTTGTAGTAAAAGATTTTGTAATAAAAAAGGGCCGTTATTTGTGCTGGACCCTGTATTACTAAGAGCCTATGACATGTCAGATATCTTTCTAGGCAGGGGGATTGCCGTGGCAGACACAAGCCTTTGAAAACCCCTGGCTGTGGAACCACAGACTGACGGAGAAGCAGTAACTGGTAAGTGAAAGACCTGGTAATCAGAGGACAGCAAGGGCTATGTACAAGAATAATGGAAGCAGAAAGCAGGGACATGAAATTCCGGGTCCAGTAGTGTGGCTAGGGACATGCCCCGCACTGTGAAAGTGACTTTGGAGAAAGAGTCTGGAGGAATGAAGGATTCTCCAGCCCAAGCCCAGGGGCTGGTCACAGATCAAAGTAAGGATCCTGCAGTCACAGAGCGCTGCATTCCTCAGCAGCAAGACCAGGGAGCTAGCCCTAGGCCAGTGAGAGGTTGAATGTGGAAAGAAAGTCCCCAACCTGTCAGACTAGTTAACGCTACTGGTTGCTCTGAAAGGTAAGTATTAAAAGCTATAAAAAGCCCAAAGCAGCTGCCCCAGCAGCTGATGTGAACCTAGAAGGTGTAGACACGCGAGAGGCCCTGTCATTATGTATGGAAAGGGTTCTCAGAATTGCCACACAAGTAGAGTCTGTTCGGGATGGGCAAGTGAAGGGAAGAGAAAGTGGAGGGAAGGGAGTGGAGAAAAGGCCACACACAATCTTAAATTCAATATTTCACTCCCATTAAAGATAAGCTGTTTATAAGTTTCAGTGTAGGGCACATAATTCTATGTAAAAACTCTGTGGTTCCTCTTCCCAAACATAAATCATGATCATTCTACACTCTGCTCTCTGGGAGTCCTCAAGGCAAAGAGACAAGATTTGAGGTATAATAATAAAAGTCTGGGCATTATAAAATCCACCCTGAGCTCCAAGAAGAAAAGAATAACAAGAACAGTGCCCTGAAAAACACATACTTGCCCAGGCACAATGCAGTGTTACACATCTTTATTAACATCCTCAGGAATATGCCCACCTGGATACCTATGCAAGATTATTTTCTACCCAATTATGGCTACACATGCTTAAAGATGAACTATAAAGTCTTTTTAGACTAAATGTCTTGATAAAATAATGAATGTTAAATCCGACTCAGAGCCACAAAAAGGACGGACCGCAAGTCTGTCTTTGTGGTAGCTGCAGAGTGCCCCCTACAGTCTGACCTGCACAATGCAAGCAGATGACAAGTTAAAAAGAGAACTGCAGTGTTTGAGGATTCCCAAAAAGGCGTCAGTAAAAGGTAAGGAACCTCAGCCGAGAAAATGTAACTTTAAAGCCTGAGAAATATGCGGACACTATGAATTCCTATTGTTACATTTTTGTCAACAGCAAGAAATGAAAAACTTTTGCATGGATTTTTCTTCTATTTAATCATCAGCATTATTACATACAAGTAATGAAAATATAATGTATTAGTAAAGCCTGATTTTGTTTTTTGGTTATTTTACCTTAATGTTTGAATTAGTACATGAAAACATTAGGGAAAAATAAATGCATTATATTCTGCTATGCGAAAGAAAACTAGCTAGGATCAGAAATAATCTGTCCCTGCTTTCTGCTTCCATTATTCTGATGTTAATAACAGAAAAAAGTGCAACATATTTATTAAAATGAAGTCCTAGTTAAAGATTATACTTCTTTTTGCAACAACTTCACAGACAAGTATTTATGTCTATGAACATTATCTCTTAAAATGTTAATAATTAAAAATCATAGGAAGACATGAAAGACATATATCCCATGGTTATCAATATATTTTAAAATTCTATATAAAGGTATATATAAATATGGTATCATTACATTGTACTAATGTTCAATATTGTACACTGTATAAAATATATTATTTGAGAGGCATACAGTTTTATGGGATATCAGCAAATCAAGGTTAACAGATTTCATACATAATAATATATTCTAGTTTAATATTCCAGTTTTAAGAAAACGAAGAGGCAAGATATATACAGAAACCTTTGAAATTTTTACTGGAAATATTTGAAAGCTAATATTGGTACAATTTAAATGTACCAATGTGTTTGGTCTTTGTAATTACTAAATTAAAACCCAGAATTATATAAAAGCTTAGCAAAGGACACAGCAGTACTTACAAAGTTAACAGCCTTTTACATGATCTTTGAATAAATGCAGATCTGGAAAACTGCATTTAGCATAAAATGTTTATTTAGACTCAATTTCACATACATTCATGAGATATACATAAATGTATGTGATTAAATTGATAAATTATACTTTAAGCATTTTCATAAAGAATGTTTTCCACACTCAGAAAGAGGCAATTAGGATCATATGGTTTAAATACTTGTTTTTAATAGAATTTAATAAGGTATAATCTAATATCTATATGTCATTGTTTCCTCTAAAATTATTAATAAAATTGTGTAATGATGAAATTATAAGGGTCTGGCACAAATAATGCCCCTCTTGTTTTACAAAATCTTTTATTACAAAATCATAAGCATGTAATTCCATAACATAACAATATCGCACTCAAGCACACCATATGACATTTTAGGTGAAATGCTCAAATTAAAACTATAAATTATTACACTCATATTATTACCCTACCAAACACACTCAAGCAGGTGTTACTTGTCAAACCATGTATATTATTTGCCGTAGATAATAAAAGCTAGAATACTTAAGAAAAATTACTTGATATGTTAATCTTCCTAAGGATTCTGATTATTGACCTAATAATCACAACTGCCTCTACCTTCTAATAATATGTGATTCTTTCAGATGTTAAAACACAGTCTTGTGGAAATGCCTGCTAAAAAAAATATTAGTGTATAGAGCCCACAAATGTACAATCAAGTTACTAAGTTTGGCTATTTTTCTATTTAATTAACCTTTTGAATTCCCTCTCTCATATTACAGAATTCTTGTCAAAATGCAGTTTAAAGTTAAAGTTATACTTCTGGTAATATGGTATAATTAAAATATTTAAACACTGCAATTTATTCTTCAATTTTTAATTCAGAGAAAGGAGGGAAAAAGAAAAGAAAGAAGGGAGGGAAGGAAGGAAGGGAGGGAGGAATCCCACTGATTTAATTAAATGAATTACCATTTGTAAAATTAATAATTTCCATAAAAAAGAAATTAACAATTTCCCAAAATATTATTAGTCCAGAAAAAAGTTTTAATAACCTTAGAAAACAACTATAATAAAAAACTAAAATGCACCAAAGCCTTCAATATTGTATAATGTTTATTATACCGACTTGACTTGTGGAAATCTACCAAACAGCAATTGAGACAATTTTAAATTTAAAACTTTTATTCAAATTGAAAACACAATTGTAGGTTGCATATACTTCTTTGTTGTTCAGAAGATATTATGAATTCAGTCATATCCTCATGCCCCAGAAAATTCAGACATTTTTTAGAAAGGCTATTCCTTTCATACTATTCCTACCATGAAAAATGCTACCTTTTTTGGCTAATACAAAGAAACCACAATTAACAGTGAAACCATAAATACTTTCTGTGTTAACCACAAATGGCCTTTCCCATAGAGAAATGGCTTACATGTGTTCTAAATGTGTTTGGTTTCATTTTGTATGGAAGGAGCTGCGGGTATGTTTTTATCTAAGAAAAGAACATGGCATACACATGCACAGCTTTCTAAAATGAGAAACACTCATTGAATTTAATCGGAGTTTTGTCTGGGCCGGAAATTCAGAATTAAGCTCCATGGGTGATGATTTTGGATTCTCTGGACGGAACTGGAGGGCCTACTTGCCAAGCTTTCTGACTCTCAACGCAACACTAAGCAGGAGAGACCCTCGCCTGCGTCGCATTACCGTCCCGGGTGCAACCGCGGGCGGATCTCAGAGCGCAGCGCCTTCACACGTCCCACCTCGTCAGTTCAGGTGGGGTCAGCCCCCACCCAGCCGCCGACCGCTCCGGTTCATTTCTGGGTGTGTGCCTGCCCGTGCGCAGTTGTACCTAATGTTTTGAGGATCTATTCATTAAGTGAACATCATTTGTGGATAATAAAAATCATTTCTCTATTTGAATATAATATATACTGGGTCATGCTTTAAAAATATTGTCCATACTCTGAGAATGCATAGGAAAGAGGAAAGCTCTCTCAAAATGTGACCTTTTGCTCACTGCCATAATTGAGGCTCCTTGGAGAGGGTCTAAATGGAAATTAAATCAAATTTTGTTCTGTAGGTTTTCATTGGTCATACATAAAATAAGAAAATCTAACTGAAAATCAAGAATTGTTCAGAATACTCTCCACCCAATTGGAGTTGTACCCATCTGAACAAAAGATTTTCCCCACACAAATTACCTTTGGAAATATTTTTGTAAAAATGTGTCCCAATAAAAATACATCTAGTCCTCTATTTTAAGTCTATCTTAATAATTTAGAGTTCTATTTAAAAAAGAAAAAAGGCAACCTTCTTACCATTTACCAGCTTAAAACAATAAACCGAACATTTGTGTCTTCAATCCTTCTCTTGACTTTAAATGTGCTAAGAGAATTACTAATTTTAAAAGAAGAAAAACTATAATCTTCAATGCCCTATAAATTCTCTTATTTTAAAAAATCTTGGTATTCATAGTATGAAAACCAGTTAAAAGATAAAAAAAATCAGTACATAAAATTAATAAAACCATTTGTTTAGCATCCTGCAGACAAAGCTATATTGACTGAGCTATCAATTGATTGTTTCTTATAGTTTGTGAAGTTGTGATTAATTTGAATAAGATTATTAAAAAGGCAGATGATCTGTGATGCAAAATCAGTGTTCTCTGGTTGGTTCATTCATTTTTAAGAGGATGAGGTTTGGAGGGGATGTGGCAGGGAGCAATTATTGGGGTGGGGGCCCCCAGCGGGAAGGAGGAGATAATGAAATTATTTACAACTCTAGGTTTTTATGCACCAGAATAACTGTCTCCCCTTTACTTTGAGCTATAATAAAACTTGGGAAGTCTTTTATTCTGCTTTCACTCAATTATCTTTTTCAAAAGTGGACTCAAATATAAAGTCAAAAAAGTTTGTATTGGTCTCAGTTATACTGAGTATTAAGCTGATCTGCTTATTGTGTTAGATGTATATTAAAAAGGCATGTGTCATGAGAGACAGTATGATTTTAATTATAGTTTAAAACTTCAGGCAAGGCACATGAAAATAGAATATTAACTGAACAAGGAAAACTGTATTTTGCTTAATTCAAAAGTGTTTCTTTTAAAAAGTAAGGCAATAAAAAAATTCTAGAAACTATTTTAGTATAAGTTGGTGCTACTAAAACAACTTTTAAAAAAGGAACATGTATAAAGGGCCCATGGACAAAGCCAAAGGGGAGTAGGATTGAGGGTGGGAGGTGGGGGTGGCTGGGGCAGGGGAGAGTGGTGGGGGGAAATGGAGACAACTGTACTTGAACAACAATAAAAAAATTTCTCGTGAGAGATATAATTAATTTATTTTGTTACATTATAGATGATATCAGCATTTAAGTCAAAATAACTTTTATAAAGATGGCAGGGAGCAGGAAACAAAACAAGATAAAGTTTGATTTTAAATACTTAAAGATCTTTCCCCCAAAAAAAATTATCCTGCAAAAAAACACACAACATTTTTCTCCCTAGTACCTTTCTATCCTCAACACATTTCCATTTGCAATACTAGCAAAAGAAAGAAAACACATACATTCGTATCCTCTACAACACAGATGGCAAACACAAGGCCCGTGGGCCGAATCCGGCCCTCCACCTTGTTTTATGCAGCCTTGTTTCTACCCGGCGGCAGTGCCAAGCTCCTTGCCCCTAGTTAAGGAGTAGTTACATTTATACAGTCCTAAAATTACATTCAGCCCTTTGAAGACAACTGTGATGCTGATGTGGGCCCTGGTGAAAATGAGTTTGACACCCCTGTATAATTGAGACTAGTTTTACTATCACAGAATGTTGAAACAGTATTTTACAAACAACATCAGTCTTATAAATGATGTCTTCAAATTTACCCTTTCACATTTTGCATTCCCCTTACTTACGAAATGACTATAAAAAGTTCCCTTTTAAGAAGATTCTCAAAATTTACCCAAGGATTTCCATTCATTTCTCGAATACTGAAAATTGTCGGGAAGAATACAGGTTCTTTGTCCACACCTATCTGTTGTCTCTTGAAGTGAAAGCCATGAACTACACCAGAATTTATCTCTAACATTTGCTTAAAACACATACAGGACTACCCCAGGTCAAGTCTGGGCATATGTATACAACCATTCCTCCCTGGCTTCTGACACTCAGCGGCACAGGCTATTCCCCAGAAAGGCAGCTCCAGCGGCACAGGGCCTCATTCGCCTGTCTGCCCTCCGCAACTGGCCCAGCACCTGGCGCAGAGCTGTCACACTTGAAATGCATAATTGAACGACTGCCCTAATGTCTAAACCCCACAGCAGCCCTTTTCAGCTCCCTGGCTGCACAGGGCAAGTCTCCTCTTCCTTAAATTCCTGCAGCACACACCATGCACCCAGTTTTTGGAACGCGTGGGGAGCCAGCTCCTCTCTTTGCCTGTTACTGAACTAAACAGCCGTTCCAACTAGATGATAAATACTGAAGGAGAAGGTTTGAATTGGGTAGGGTTTTTTTTTTCCTTTTGCTCATTCACCATTCACCATATATTTATTGAGCCCTCAGCCCATGCCAAATACCATCTCTACAACTGGATTAGAACAAAGAATGAGCAGGAAATGTCCCCAGACCTCTGGGAACCCCGTGACCCCTGCGGCAGGTCTCACCAGGGATGACCTGCTACTTACGGGGCCGTTTGGACATTTCGATGAGTGTTTTTGTGTACCAGCATAGTGGTATCAGAGCATTTACACATTACATACATATTTTATTATATACTTTCCTTTTATATTTCCTATGTATTATAATTATAACATTAAGGAGTTTTCTAAATGGTATGCATAAGTAGGCAAGTATTATCTATGAATTTCATTTGATTACTAAATTAAGCATCATAAAATATGTATTATCAAAAGGAGGCATTGGATCTCATATGGTTAAAAATCACTGACTTGGTGAATATTTTAACATCAAATTGTAGTTTCCCTTAGCATAAGCAGAGTGATATTTATAAGCACTTGCTTAATACCTTTAGTCAATAAATGTTTTCAATGGTTTTCAGACACATACATTAGGGGGCTATATTTAAATACTAGGTCTACATGAAATTAGAAGACCAAAAGATCTAAAGTTATATCAACTCTATTAAGTTGGCTATGGTTTGCACCTACTCTATCACCCTGAGAACATTACGACCAACTAGCTGGTGATCATTTTCTAAGTGACTTTCTGAAAAAAATCAAACTTCCCGTAAAAGTAGCTAAATTTTCTCAACTCAGCCCCATTGAAAAGGAAGCAAGCACAAAATACATTTTTTAAGTAGGCGAGAGCCCTGGCCAGGTAGCTCCATTGGCAGAGCATTGTTCTAATGCCCCAAGGTTGTGAGTTTGATCTCCAGGCAGGGCACATGCAAGAACCAGTGAAGAAATATAAATCATAAATAAGTGAAACAACAAATCAACATTTTCTCCACTCCCCCGACCCCCTCCCTCTCTATAAAATCAATTTTCAAAAAGTAGGTGAGATTTATCCTAAAAGTAGGCACATTTTCTATCTTTTCTTATACCTGAAGAAAAAAGTAGAAAAATGAAAATTACTCAGATGCTATTAAAAAGCAATAACAATTTTAGACATTAGGGATACTAACAACCAAGTTCTAGAATCTTTAAGTGAATATCATCATTGTGCAAAATCTTTAGACAATCATCCTGCTCTGACTTAACATTGGAGAGAAAATGTGCCAATTTGGGTACAGCAGGAGAGATCAATCTTTAACATCGAGAGATACTCTATCAGCAAATGAAGAGGCAAATATGCCACCAAATGATAATGAAGTGTTGACCCAACATAGTGCTAACAAGCTTTTTATCACCATGCTGGGCGAAGACTGTATAAGGAATGTCCCTTCTCACCCAAGCCGTCCCTGCTAATCAAACCTGCCTCTCCCTTTTCATGAGTAGTAACCACCAGGATGCCTGTAATTTGGCTTGCCAGAATGGTTACAGATTTATAACGGAGAGGTTAACATAAACACAAATAATTTTAAATGCATTAAGTAGGAAATGCTTCCTTGGACTAAACTATGTTGTAAATTTTACAGAAAATATTTATAAATCTTTTTTTTCCTTTTCTGCAAGAAAAGTGACATCCACATCACTTACTTTAGCAGTATGAATAGTTGTATAAAACTGAAAATGTTTTTAAAAAATAATAAGTAGACTAAACTAAGAGATCTTGAATGTAAAAGAAATTATATAAAATGTGAGGGTTTTTTTTTAAACTGTTGTTTTAAGAGTTGTGATTTCCTGGGCCACAACTAATTTAAATTAACCATCCTTTTCTATGTAACCAGTAAAACGCTGAAACAATGGATATAACACATTAAAACACAGGCCTAGGATAGTGTGACGCTTTGGGCCATAAACGTGTCTACGTGTGAATACAGAATTAGTCCCTTAAACAGAATAATGTAGAACCAAGACAAACTCCTATATTTTCTATAGCACCGTCTAAGCCCTGCCATACAGAACAGGGTTCTGCAGGATTGGATTGATTTTCAATTATTCCAGCACCGCCTCC
The DNA here is from genome assembly GCA_004026765.1 of Micronycteris hirsuta. Classification (NCBI taxonomy): domain Eukaryota; kingdom Metazoa; phylum Chordata; class Mammalia; order Chiroptera; family Phyllostomidae; genus Micronycteris; species Micronycteris hirsuta. The sequence continues at coordinate 87,385 of PVJI01001707.1, forward strand.
GATGGCTTTGTTTTGGCTGGAGCCCTTACATAAAACAGAGCTGCAAACAGAAGGAATGGAGACACTTCTGAGCAATTTAATCCTTGTCAGAATGGAGCAGAGAACTAGAAAATTTAGGGATTCTGTAAACCACAATGAGTTCCATTTCAGCTCAGTCCACCATTCTGCCTGCTTCAGCCCAGGATTTCCAATCCCTTTCTTTTCTTCCCTGGGAGAAAAATGGGAGGGAGAGGGTTTATGCATCTCCATGGAAGTTCCTCAAAAAGAGAAAACACAACAAAGGAAAAGGAGAGGTCGTTGTCATCATCAGCCCCAATTCACTCCCAGCTTAGATGGCTGCGACCCCAGAAGCAGGATCCCACTGCTTTCACTGGGATCCAAAGACAGAAGAAGGTGGCCCGTTGGGAAAGAGCATGTTCATAGGTCTTTGCATCCACACCTCCCCTGGAACCCTGGCGAAGCGTCCAAGGGGCCCTTACATAACCGTGGGCATGGGGGTCTCTGACCCCGGCCAAACTGTGTGTGTTCAGATGAGCCACTTCACAAAGAAGTCGTTATTCCTCACAATGCAGGATGCCTGTGGGTTTAGAGGAAAAATGTAAAAACACAACTCCCCTTTCCAGGGTTGAACACAAATAGAGTTCTCACTGTCAGCTATGAACAGTCACTGAAGCTTCAAGCCCTGCGTTCTCTGTGTCTTTGACGTCCCCTTCCACTACTTTCTTCTTCCGTGTCCACAGTGAACCTCTTGTCATTCTGAACTCTGTTTTTTCTATACACATCAGCTTAAATACTTTCTGAGGGAAGCATCTCCAACTCCCCCCACTGATATAGCACCCCATTATAAACCCTGCACATCCCCTTTTGTAACACCAGGTACATTTGTATCTGTTCAAAGTTTATCTTTTCTGATAACCTGCAAGTTTCTTGAGAGCAGGGACCACGTCCATGTGAATCACCTCCATGTTGCCAATGCCTATTGCTTGCAAGAAATAGGTGTTTAATAAAATATCCATTGAAGGAGTGAATAATATTTTAGTACCAGCTGATGACAAACATTTTTTTTTCACCTTGGGACTCTGTAATGTGTTCTCAACAACAGTGAGCTAGAGGGTCAAGGATGACATGGATTGCCTCAACCAGCTTCTCCGGTTTCATCTCCCACCAGATTTCTCTTGCTGTTTATTTCTCTTGCTGTTTACCATCTCCTTATTGCTATTTACTACAATAAGGCTTTGAAACTGTACATTCTTTTACTGCTTGTAAAGATGAAAGCCAAACATGTGCCACCTATTTCATCACTGTGCCCCTTTATCAAGAGTATCCCACAGCTATACATCAGATTTAGCAATTCCTAGATATCTCCAAGAGCGTGCCCCGCCGGTAGGACAGGTTTGCCTTTCCGTCTGTGGCATTGGCAGTATTTCCTTGAATTGTGGTCTGTCACACTCAGTGGCCCTTGCTCTTTGCCGTCAGCTAAATGACCACTCCTTTAGAAATGGGTGCCGAGGACTAGATCAGGGTGGATTTCTTTAAGTTCTATGTCGGGCCAATGCATTCAAAACCAACCCGGTGACTCATGTTTCCTGGGGGGGCCCACTCTCCTGCGCCTCCGAGCACAGCCCCACTGTTACTCACTGCGGGGTGGATGATTAGAATTGGTATTTTGATTTCTTGCTTCAAAATGGGAAGGCCTGACATCACCTTTCAACAGAAATATCTAAAATTGATTTCTTAAAATGGAATGAAAGTGACTTTATGGATTACACAATGGGAGGCTAGACACTGAAGTAGACTCAAAACAAATAGATACAAATTTACTTTACTTACTCTCAGGAGCCCTCTGAGTATGAGCCACTTGACCGTGTGAGGTTTATTTACTAGCACCCCACCATGCTTTGCTATTTTAAGCCACAGGTCATCGTAAAGTGTAATCAGTTAGTCAGTCTAACAGCCCTTTTGCTGATCTGGGATCAGTTGTGACCGACTCTGTGGGAAGTTGACTTTGGTCACCAAACCTGAACTACTCAAAACTGCTGGCGCGCCAGACGCAGGTGTACCTATGGCAGAGCCACGCTGCGCACCCTGGCTCCCAAGCGGAGGGGCTTCTGAGTTGTCAGCTCCCTAGACTGCAATGTAAACTTTGGGGCAAAAGTATTCTTCTGGGTAGTGTGGGCGCCGTGTTTGCAAGCTCCACATTGTTTAAGCTGAGTGGCCGCACAAGGCAACTGGCACCATTCCACTGTCTTTCTGCTTTCTGCTCTCGCGGTAGTCATTTTGTTTGAGGCATTTGCCTAATTTAGGAGATACAGGGATTCTGTTGGGATTAGCCCCCCCCCCCAGGCTTGGGGAATGGGTAGTCTCTGTGCGAACCACAGCCCACTGCATAAACTGAAACACTAAAACAACAAACAAAACTTGTACATCTAGAATAATGGAACCGGCATCTAGGGGAGAACACCGATGTCTGCAGATTTTGGGCTCTTACTCTTTGAGTTATCATACTTTGCCCCCTTTCTCCGCTGAGATTTATAAATAAATGTTTTGAACAACAACAAAACCAAACAAAAGAAAACAAAAACCCTGCTTTTCGATTGACATTCAAAAGGTATACAAGCAGCTCTGTGCCTTTATTGTTCATTCTTTACAAATAGCTCGCGGCCCTGGGAAAAAGTCCTCAAAGTGTGAACACACAAGTCTCTACCTGGCAAAGGGTAAGCCAGGGAGTCTCCAAGCTGCGCGAGCAGAAGTAGAAGCAAGGCCTGGAGAATGAGCCCACGTGCCCTTCCCAATAGGTCAGCACCTGCTATCTTCCTCACTTCTAAATTACAGCAGGGTCGGGCCTTGGCGAAAAATCTGGAGTCTTACGGCATGGGGCAAGGGTAGATGTTAAGTTGAGTGACAAGGACATTCAAAGTTGAAGTGGAGCATATTGATGCTCAAAAATAGATCAATGAGGGCCATTCCTTAGACATGAATAAAAGCAATTTTGTCTTGAATTGTCCTTTTCCTCCTTTCAATAAACCTTTATATTTGGAAAGCAGAGTGTGGACAGATAGACATTTTAAGCAAGTTATGAGAAATGAACCCATTTTCCAGACCTATTCTTTTTCTAAACAATCCACTTGGCTTCATTAGATTTGTACTAGTATAAGAATTCAAGTTAATTAATCTAAGTTTTTAAAAATAGCTTAGTGATGAGAGTCAATATGAGTATGTTAAACAATGGCACGCCTTTAAATTTAAAACATGCATATTATTATTGATATACAGTATTAATAATAAAGGTCCAAAAGGCTAAAACATGGGGTTTTTTGCAAAATTATTTTATTACTCTCACATTAGTGTTAATGATATCACTCAGAATAATCACATTATCTTAATTTGTAAAAAAAAAATTTTAAGAAATTTGTGACTTTTCAAAAGATCTTTGCCTCAAAATAATATATAGTTGCTGCTAATATGAATTCAGGAAGCATGGAGTTAAAGAAGTTGGCTTTTTTCCCCCTTAAATCTGAACAATTGGAATCAGCAGTTTGCATTATTTTAAAAATGAATGCTTAGAATCAGCAATTTTCTTGTTTGTTTTTTTTTGTAAAGATCTTGAGGGTTTTTTTTATTTAAAGTGGAAAACTACATTAAGTGCAAAGCATTCAACAACGAAGCAGCCATAAAGCCTAAGTATTCCTAGAGTTATAAAATATGTCCATTGTGCCAATTCCACTGCCAACAATGAAGTTTTAAGCATTAATATGCCTTCATTGCAGTTTTAATGCCTTAATATTGACTCTATAGCTCTTTTGGGTAATTCTGCTTTCTCTGGTACTTGAAAGGTGATGATGTCAGCGTTCTTCGCACTGATTCATATGCAGGTTGATGAAGCTGAGTTATTTATTGAGTTCCATTATATTTTCTATAAACATTAGTTCTCAATAAACAGAGACATTTAGCCGAGGGTTTATTTATTAAATAGGTACTGTACAGATGGTTTTGCCACACATGATGTGCTGCAGAGGATATTACTCAGGAATAATCAGCTGTGTTATAGCTTGGCTAAATTAATAAGATGATAATGATGAAATTGATGCTTTTGAGCTAGGCTTGGTAAATGGTTTTTGCATAAACAAACTGATAAATTTGAGAAGCAATTACTTGCTTGTCAAAGATAAAAACACAACAGGGCCCATTTATAGTTAGGTCCTATTTATTTTTAAAGATTGTACCAGATTTTATGTTTAATATGCTGCAATTAAAAAATAATAGTTAAATGAAGAAGAATAAAAAAACTAACTTTCTGAGTTCTCCTTCAAATCTGAAGGAGCAGTGTTACTTGATTATATATCAAGCAAACTTTTTTGCTGCCTCTGAAGGGAAAATATATCTGACAAACAACAGGGTAACATTCTACATAAATTTTTAATCATATAGGCACGTTCCAAAAAGAGTTGATTGACAGCTCCCTCTACTCCATTTCACCCTACCCCAGACACACAGATACACAGTTACTAGGAACCCTGCAAAAACTTTTTTTTATCTGGTTCCCAAATAGCAAAGGAGATGTTTAACCTAGGTTAAATGTTTTATAAATGGTACAGAATTCATCCTTTCTCTTCAACCAAAGGTTGTTCCATTTTTACTTAGAGCCTGCACATGAGAAACACATGCCTATTGATAGAATTTACTGATACAATTTCATTACACAATGCTGGCTTTGCACTGTAAAAGTCAGAACTGAGTCCCAAGGTCAGGGAAACATCTGTTTGTGTGTGTGTGTGTGTGTGTGTGTGTGTGTGTGTGTGTGTGTATTTTTAACTATATAAGAAGGAGAAGAAGAATCTATAGCCTGTATAGATCCTGCCATATCTTATCAAAAGCTATTTCATACTAAATTACAGTTTCCATGTTCCTTCCCCTTAAAGAGCTGTGATCACCAAAGGTAAGTTACAGGACATTTTTACCACTTGGGAATATTTACTAAGATCTATAATGAACTATTTGTCATACAGAAAGAGAATCCCATGCAAAAAAAAGTAAATATCTTAATTCTAAATATTGGGATTTAAAACTTTTGTAATTGTAATACATTTATTTTTAAATTAACAATAAAACAGGGGCAGAGATCACCACTATTCAAAAGTAAAGCATGAAGTTATCCACTGTGAGATGAAATCAGATATCTGCTTCATTAAAATAATCACCTTCTCTGCCTTTTTAAAAGAGGACTTTGAGGTCTTTCATTTAAAAATGTTAGCTTAAAATAAATGAGCGCTGTGACGATTAAATGCAAGCTACAGTGTTAGGATGGGTATTTTGCATTTTATTGTTTGTGTGAAATAAATGAGTTACAGCAAAATGCTGTGTGTGTGCAGTGTAGAAATTCTATCCCTCTGTGCAGCCCAACAAAACAAGATATTTGTCTCCTCGGTAATTGCCTATAAGAACAAAAATGTAGTGATCACAAATAAATACGAATAGGCAGAATTCATATCACAGAAATTCATAATACATTTGTCTGATATCAGAATGCCTAATGATTTGTTATAAAACTTAAGTTGTGATTTTCTCCTCCTGGCTAATTGGAAACAACTGCTCCCCAGGACTAATTACAACTCCATCAAAAAGAAAGGCGAGCATAAATATGTCTTAGGGGAACATGAAAACTTTGAAGGTGAGGCCTCATAAAATGAATTAAGAGATGAAATTTGAAACCATTCTATGAGCTTTGCTTTCTTGAGAGTGTTGCAACGAGCACCAAGGAAATAAATCCAGTGAGTTTTTAGTGATGATACCAAGAGGCAGGAAAGCATAACATATTGAGATGCTTGAGATAATGAATCCCACATTGATCAGCTTACAAATTGATTATTGTTCATAGAAATTCTATGTTGGGTCTGCAATATCATATGCTTTACTGAAAATAATTTTTGGTAAGTGCTTCGCAGAAACTTCTGCTGCTTGAAACCATTCCGAATCATCTCACGCAAAACTAACATACACGTGAGTTCTGCCCAGTTATGATCCCGGCGGGAACCTTGCCTTCCTGGTGCCGCTCAGCTTGTAATTTGAAATACTTTAAATTGCCAATAAAATTAAAGAATGAAGGAGGGCCGTGGTGCATCTGTGTTTCTTGTTCTGCTGTTAAAGATTCTAATATCTGAGCTGAGTTGCCTTGGTTTTGAATATATGAAGTCCAGTGTCACAAAGCTGAGCATCTGGGCGTTCCCTTGTCTCTGATAAATACCGTGTGGTGAGATTCCTAATAAGACAAAGCAGACACCTGACAGGTCACACAAGAGTAATGTGGTCCTAATACTAAAAGATTTGCTGTTCATTTACTTGACAGTCTAATGTTGATAGATAGTCTAAAGACAAACATGTAATATCGAGCTAAGGAAATATAACTCTACACATTACAACATGAAAATTGTCATATTTATGAAGTTGTTTCTAATCAATATTCAGGCGAACTGACCTTTACTTCTCATTTAAAAAAAGGTCCAGGGAACTATGCTAGTCAAAACCCATATACAGAGAAAGAGAAAGCATTCTGCTAGTCAAAATCTTAAATAATTTTAGAATTTTAAATTTTCATCCAGTCTATGTATTTTAACACATATTTTGTCAACATATTCACTACTTGGTACATTTAATAGTCCTATTTTAAACATTAGTAATGTATTCAAATAAGTAATAAAAATAAGAATCAAATTAAGCTCTCTTTTAGACATATTTGACAGCTATTTTTAGGTTTATCATTTCAAAATAGAACTTTTTTAGATTTTTATGATAAATTATATTTAAAAAAAAATACTTGGGAACATTGACTCTGTTCTAATGTATATAAAACAGTTCTAATATATATGTTTACAGCACAAAAATATAGTCATGGGTTTTCATATTAATTAAGTTCTCCCATTTGTTTTCAATAATTTCATTGATTCAAATAATCAAAACCATATTCATTAAATTATCAATTTACATAAAATGAAGAACACTAAATTTAGCAGTGGCAAAACTATGAACTCTAATGGAAAACACAGAAATTCCCCTTATACACATACGTTGAAGCAGTCTCATCTGTTAGACAGCTAAATTATGCCGATTACAAAGCAATTGTGTAAAACGGCTTGTATGGATTGGAACACTAAGCAACCATTCAAAATGTGAGTGGGAGAATTTCAAAGGCACGAAGTAAAACAGAATTACAAATTCCTGCCACTTCATCTCTTAAAAACTGTCTTTCATATTTACTCCTCACTTCACTGCTACTTGTCAATATACAAGGTCTGTCCAGAAGATATCCAGCCATGTAATATGAAAAATAAAGACATTTATTAAAGAAGATGCAAGAAACACTGTACACAGGACAATGATGCCTCAGTCCCCTTCAAAGTAGTCACCTTGGGACCTCACACAGTTCTCCCAATCACCCTCAGCTGCCCTGTCGTATTTTCCTGAATCTCATCAATGGTCTGAAATCTCTTCCCTTTCAAAGCTGATTTTAGTTTTGGGAAAAGCCAGCAGTCGCAGGGCAGCAAATTTGCACTATAGGGGAGTTGAGTCACCTGGGTGATTTGAAGTTTTGCCAAAAAACTCTGCATGAGACATGATACATAAACAGGTATGTTGTTGTGATGAAGCTGCCAATCACCAGTTGCCCATAACTGCAGTCTTCTGAATCATCAAAATAGGTTCCATGGAGGAATGTTCAAGCTTAACACAAAATTTAATGCAGATTTATTGCTCTACTTGCTCAGTCATTTTGAATGTGATGGCCACACAATACACATGCTCATTCAACATCTACAGTGAAGTCGTCATTGTTCATGCATGTGCATTCCAGTTTACTCTCCTTGGCTGCCAGGCCACACCGATGTTGCACAAACTATTCTCCTTATATTGACAATGACTGGACTTTTCCCAAACAGACCTCATAGGTCTCCAACAAGCTAAGAATGCAGTCATTCATCCATTCACTCATTGTTTCTTTCTTTTATTGTATTACTTATGGAGTACCTAACATGTGCCCTGCAGGGCACCAAGTGCTGGAAATGCTAAAATAAATCAAGCAAAGCACCCACCCCAGCCTCATGGAGCTCAAAACAGTGAGGAAGATGGACGGCAGAGCATAAGAGACTCATAGATCCAGTACAAATGAGTGAAATATGCCATGGAAATAAAACTCCATTAATGGGTTGCCATTGAACCAATCAATCTTCTATGCTCTTTCTTGAAAATAGAGGTATCATACAGGGAGAAAACTAGGAACGCAAAGCTATCTGGTAAAAGAAGACGATAGATACCCAAACAGATGTTATTCCATCTCAGAACATGTTCCCCGGGGTAAGGAAGAAGAAAGTGGGAACAAAAATTCAGTTATAAAACACAAGGGGATGCGACATTCGAAAGCAAAATAAGAAACTGATGGCATCAAATAATTTAAACTCGTTTTACTAGTGGAAATGTCTAGTTCTTTCGAGTGTGTTTTTCTTGTAGTGGTGGGTATAATTTTCTGCTTATTTTTCCCAAAGGCCTTTTTATCTTAGACAGAAGAATATTCTATCATCTGTTGTTGGAAAGAAAACTCTTGAAGGTGGGACAACTATAATTTCTCCCCTCTCCTCTCCCTCAGCTTCTCTGCTGAGACTCCCAACAATTGTGCCAATTAGTGACAATTGTCTGGATGTTCTGAGATGTAGACACCTGTGTTCTAATAACTAGACTGAGACCACCAACTCGTTTCACACAGATAATCACACAGACATCAGCTAGAAATGGCCCATGTTTACTATACCGCCTGGGCTCGAGCCCAGGCCTTTGCCCAAACACCTGCTTGACAACAAAGAGCAAGTTCATGTGCGTGTGCTTATTCCCTCCGATAAATGGCCCAATGGCGGTAGCAATAAGTGTCACTAAACAACTATGGTTTCCTCTGAATTACAGAATCTCTATGGGGAAGGAAGAAACATCTCTTTGTCTTTTGGGGTTCTTTCGCCTAGTCTAGTAATGAAATTGAAATGAGAGAGATTAACAAGAGAAAATCACCAAATTTGACTCTATATGTATGTATGGGAACTCCACATGTATGAGAGAATCAGAGAGAGGAGGGAAAATGAGGTATATACAAGGATGAGCTAAGGATGAGGTAAGGTGCCTTGGGGTGTCAGAGGGTAAGAAAGTCATTTGCAGGCTGATAAGAAGAGTAGATGTTCAATAATTGGAAGTTTTCCCTGACCTATAGAGAGATCATGAAAATGTTATTTCTGATGATAATTCTTCTTAGGGGCAAGGCCCCCAATTTAAATTCTTTAAGGGACAGGTAAAAGTTCCTCATGAATCATCAAGGTCTCAATTGCCCTCAGCTCCAAGTAATTCACACACCAAAGTGGCACATCTTGGGAGGCCTGTTCTGAACCCCTTTACCCTCATATTTGAATTTTCTAGAGTCAGACTGTCCTAAGCAGGTATTTTAATACCCATTGAAGTAGAATTCAAATTAAGATTCATATATAATTTTTTAAATACGGAAAATATATTTACATATTCATGTCCTAACATAAGATGAGGAGGTAAAGGAGGCCTACTGTATGCTAGATTCCAAGGAGCAAAATAAACAGCAGCAACATCAGGGAGGCATGAATTGCATGGAAAGTATTTTATAACCAACTGCATATCATAGTTTTCTAAAACAATCTTTAAAGTCACTTTAGAGTACTTACGTAGAAGCAGACTTTTCAATTCCTGTATGTATTTCAGACTTGAAAGGAGGGTTATGCTTCTCTTTCAAATGTTAATCCAAATTATCAGACACAAAACAAAAAATGATTCAGAGCAATTGGCAGTATTCAAAGAAAATAAGAGATAAAGATGTAAAGAATTAATTGACAACTCAATATTTTTATATTAGTTTAAGGTATACAGCATAGTGGTTAGATGATCATAATTTACAAAGTAATCCTCCCAATTATTCGGGTGCCCACCTGGCACCATACACGGCTGTTACATTACTGACAACATTCCCTACGCCATACTTCACATCCCCGTGACTATTTTGTGACTACCAATTAGTATCTCTTGATCCTGTCACCTTTTTCTCTCAGCCCCCAAGTCCCCTTCCCGTTAGCAACCCTCGGTTGGTTCTCTGTACCTATGAGTCTGTTTCTGTTTTGTTTATTTTATTCTTTAGATTCCACATATAAGTGAAATCGTATGGTGTTTTTCTTCCTCTGTATGACTTATTTCACTTAGCATAATACCACTAGGTCCATCCATGCTGTCACAAGACATGGAAACAACCCAAGTGCCCATCAATAGATGAGTAGATAAAAAGTTGTGCTATATATATCCAATGGAATATTACTAGGCCATAAAAAGGTATAAATTATTTTTAGCTCCAGTGATAAGAATAAGGTTGAAAAAGAAAGTTAGCATCAGTCCTTAGAAGGCTAAAGGATTAGTTGCACTGGGAATGTTCCAGAGAAACCAATCTGAGAGCATAAAATATACATGACGGGGGAAGACTGGAGACAGGAAGGGCAGTTGAGAGATAACAACAGCTGTCCACCCTATGGGGAGCTTAGAGAGCTTGTTGGTTGCAAAGGAGATTTGGGAGAGTGACGATGATTCAGAAATAATAGGCTTTGTTCATTGATTGGCAGGAGAGGCAAAGAGGGAAAGAAGATTAAGTTGCCACTATGATGTGCCTGGATGCTTAAAAGAAGATACCATAATAAGACAAAAAAAAACATTTTTTTAAAGACACAGGAAGTTCAGATGCAAGAGAAAAATAGCTCAGTGGGAATAATAGTCATTTCAAAGTGCTGGAGGGACAGGCAAGCACAGCCAGATTTCTATCTACTTTGAGTGTCTTCTGAGAAGACACAATAATGAAATACAGCAGGTAGAGTAAAATGTGAGAGGCTGCAGAGCTAGGAGAGAAAAAGACAGAGATCCTTAGAAATACAACCCAGCCCCTGCCTTCAGAAGCACATTGTCTAAACATAGAGATAGAGGCACCTTCCTAACAAAATCCCCCAAAAAGAAAGAGAGTAAAAGTTAACACGAGTGATACATTAATAATGCAACATTTAAATATATATACATTTATTCTCCACAAATCTTTAGCTAATTTTACTATCCCAGAATTTTGGAATTTTGAGTCATGAAAGCTAGAGGCTGTCAGGTATCACTATAGATCTGTGGCTTTCAAATGGGGATAGTTCCCCCTTCCCCAGGGACATCTGGCAATTACCTAGTGATAGCATACAGAAGGGGTCTCAACTAATGTTTGTTCACCTCTCATTATATCTTAGAGCTGTGAGTCAATACCTGACTGTACTACCTATCAGTTTGCAAACATGTTAAGAACGGGTTGGTGATGGTACAGACAGGAAAAGACTAGAAACAGGTGACCAAGGGAATTTCTATTAGTAGTGGAAGCAAATACGGACATATTATTGGCAGGATTCTCTCTCACATGCAAAGTTTCTGTGATCATCCGACAAATAAATCCATGTAAATGGAATCTGGTCGCATTTAAAATGTTAAGCCAGTAAGCTTCTGCAAATGATCTTTTATTCATTCTAGAGAACCAAGAACCATTTTCTGTGTTATTTTTTCCTATTTTTGGCTCTTCTTTCTCAGTGTTCAAGGCATCTTGTGACCTACCATTGAAATAAATTTTTGTGTTTGCTTAACATTCAATCTGCAACTTTCTTCCAAGTGTTAAATCTGTGAGCTCTGAGACTACCTGGATTGGCATCCTCTGCCATCACTTAATAAGAGAGAGAAGACAGACAAGTGATTTAAGCTTTCTGGCCTCCACTTCCTCATCTTTCACATGGTGATGGTAGTTGTACCTAATTTATAGATGTTCGGAGAGAATAAAATGAGTGTGCGCACACACACCAACACACCACTTGCATCAAAGAATACGTGCTTAGCACCATGCCAGGCACATAGTGAATGCTCAGTAAATGTCAGCTCTGTCTCCAAGAATTGTGTGTGTGTGTGTGTGTGTGTATTGAAATCCTGGCTATTTAATACATGCAACAAAAAATACATGTCACAAATCAGACCACCGAATGGGTCACTATGTCTCTTCTGGGAGCTGGAGCAACACAAACATATGTGGACTGGTAACCGCTCGCTGACTAGTAATACATGCCAAGCACTGTGGAAAAGCTTTTGCTGCTTTGTCCCGTTTGCACTTCAAAGCAATCCAACCCTATTTTCCTGTTTCAGATGAGAAAACATAACCAAGTGTGAGAGAGACAAAGAGACTTGCCCAAGATCACTGGGAGACAAGACGACAGGTGTCTGACCCCAATGTACATAAAGCCACTGTGTTTCCTTCCTACCCTGGAGCATGCCCAGCTCTGCAGAGTTTACACCAGGCTGCCAGGCCACGCACACAGAGAGCAGGGAGCACATACCCCGCAGCAGGAGCTGAAAGACCTCATTCTTCTGACCCTTCCAACTCTCCCCTCCATCCAATTGCCTGAGAATTGGGCCTTTGACACAGGCCACTTATTAGTGGTAGCATGTGTACCCCACAAAGTTGGGTTCTAATTTCGGAATTTCATTATGTGTTCTTTTGCCTTTATTATATCTTTTTTTTATCCTCACCTGAGGACATGCTTATTGCTTTTTAGTGAGGCAGGGAAAGAAGTGAGGGAGAGAAAGAGACATCTGTGTGAGAGAGAAACATCAATCAGTTGCCTCTCATACACACCCCAACCGGGGGGTAGTGGGAACTGAACCCGCAACCTAGGCCTGTGCCCTGACTGTAAATCTGACCTCTGACCTTTCAGCACTCCAACCAACTGAGCCACGCCAGCCAGGCTCTATTATTATATCTTAGTGACTATGCCATTTTACCAAATATGATTCAAAACAAATGCAGTTAAAAATCATTATAGAAAAATCAAAAATAAATTTAAGTTCAGCAAATTTATGCTATCCACACAAGAGGAAACCAAAGCATTTTCTTGGTGGCTCACTGCTTCCCAAAAGTGTCTCACATCGCATGCACTGCTTCGAGAACCCACTAGGACACACAATCACAAATCACAGGCATTCTGGCCCAGGGAAAACGTCAGGTCAGAGGAACAAGGCCTGGGGTTTCATCACCTGGGTAAGAAATACCAAAGCTTTAATAAATAATTTTTATTACTTTTCTTCTGGTTAAGAATATGTGTGTGTTTGCGTGTGTGGTATGTGTTTGCTTTTTATACGGCCTCTAAAATTGGAGAGTATCCAACCCAGGAAGCTCTAATGTCAATCTTTACTTTATAAGAGCCAAAATGTATATCATAAGATATTGTCATTCATCATGACACTTCACATGTACTGCATTATTTTAATAGAAAAATCTAAAGTTTCATTATGTTAATGTTGAGCAATGAAAATAAAACATCATAAAAAAATAAGCACTTTTTTGGTGATTGGCTATAGCAATTTTCTTCCAGCTTCAAGCACAATAAAAGCACACTGAATGGAAATAGAACAAATGCTAGGAATCCAACAGCACCAAAATGTTTTACTGGATCCCTGGAAATCTAGTGTTCATAAGTGTCAGCCAAATAAAATACTGCATACACAATAGCTATGCAACAATTTAATTGTTCCAGAGAAGAATTTATAGAGTGGTTCTTCCTTCAGACCAAAGCTGGAAGCGGTCTATCCAAATAACGTTTCTTATTTGAAGTGATAAAGTAGTTTGTTTGAAATTTAATAACTGATCAAATTCAAAATAAGGAAAATTCAAAACAGAGGAATATTATAGATCAGATGCAACACAGCAGCTCATCAATAACTGAGTTATTTTTTCTTTTGTAGGCAACACAAATACAGAATTGATATACTAACAAGAGAGCCATGGAGCATATGATCATTACGCACACAAAGAAAAGAACTCACATATACAATGCTATTGTAAATAAGCGTATTTTTCATATCCAGACACATATTTATTGAACATCTAACTAAAAATATAGATTGGTATAAGAGGGAAGTGTAGATTTCACTTAATATAAAATATCTTAATCTTAGGAAGTAAACTATTTTTTCTTATGTATCAAGACTTCCACAGTTAGAACATTTTATTCATATGTTTCCCCCTCTACTTTTTGCTTAAAACTCCTTTATTACAGCAAGTCTCTTTAGAATGAAACAAATATTTGCCATGTGCTATACTAACCAAGGTATAATATTTATCATATGATAAACATGAAGTGATCAATAAATAATAGTTGAAGTGCGTTGCATTTAATACTTGTATACAGAAATCCCCCTGAGCAGACCATTATTCGAAGGCAGATAAACACCAGCCCCCTATAATGTGCTAAAGTTCAAAATCTCCATCCATTCACCAACCACTCAAAAAAAGAATGCGCACTAAGTATCCAGTCAACAATTTTTCTTCATGCTTTTCAACAGATTATTCAAGTAATAAAATTTGTAGAACATTTTCTAGGAGATGACTAAAAGTATTTTAATCTGCCTTTTCCTGAATCAAGTGAGTATATACTATTCTTGAACAAATCCTACTCTTCAATGAAAAAATATCTTGAAATACTGGTCAATTTCACTAAATTAGGTTTATTTTGTGTCAAAGAGTTTAGAAACAAATATGTAAAGGTGATTGTCCTCTAATATTCCAGTGTTTTTATATCCCAGAACAGTCACTATCCAATAAAGTAAAATCTGAGAACCCTGCCCAAGCTGGCTTTCTTATACCTCTTTTCATATATCTGGTTTTTGTTTGGTTTTGCCTGTGGTTAATAGCTGACGAGCATTTTGCTGAAGAACTGAATGAATAAACCACCACTTCTAGGTAGGATTTCTAGGCAATAGGGGTCTGTATCATTTTCTGCATCTTTTGCAATACACTAGATTGCAAGATATCTGTGTCTTCCCAGTCTTCTCAGAGTGTCTATGCTGTTAAAACTTTAATGCTTGAGTCTTCCTCACTGATTCTCTTAAACTCATTTCACAGAAATGGGCACTTTCCACTCCCCAAGAGAGCAAGCATTAGCTAAAATATGTCACGTGACCTTTTTTCAAGAGTTCGTGTGAGCTGCAGAAAAATAAATAAATAAGTGCCTGTCCACTCTGCAAAAGTCCTAGAATATCTTTTGGCTTTCAAGGCTCCTGGACAGAGATGTCCCTGCTTCTCTGATGGCAGAGGCAGGCTTGTGGCCGCTGCCCACACCCCTGCACACACCCTGCCTGAGTTCACGCAGGTCTCTCTTTGTTCTGTTTCTGTGCAGACAACAGTCACCGACTGTGCAGAAAAAGTGCTAGACGGGAGCTGTGTGCACACAAAGTAAAATATTGTTAAATAGCGCCTAAGGAAATAGGAGAACATTATTTTAAATTATCTCGATCATAAAATCCAAGTGAAGATTTGGCAATATAAAAAAATCTCAAAACCAGTTATTTCTTTTAAATAAAAACAAAAATGAGAAACAGTAACTATTAGAAATCCCACCTGGTGCTTTTCCTGTGTTAATGATGCTTCTTAAATTGCATGTGGGTAAATGGTAATTTTGTCTCACACCATTAAAAACTAATGGAACCCTTGATGATAAGAAATGCCATAGCTAGCTTGTTGGAAAACGTTTAATTAATAAAGTAATAAAATTATTGTAAACTAGTGCAGTTTCAGGGAGAATTCAATGGGATATAAAACAGATAAAATATCCTAGAGAGTTTGTATAGAAAATAAACATTACTATATAAAATACCATATAAAGTTAAAGGGGTTTGTATCACATAGTTAAAATTAGCTATTATACAAATAAAAAAAAGATTATTCTTTCAGGGAAAAAATGCTAGAGAACACAGTTTATAAAAAACTGATTTTAACCATCAAGAAAGTATCTAAATTACAAAAAAAGGAAAGGTTATTGTATTTTTTATAAGTTAGAACTCAGAATTTAGGCACAGTTATATATACATAACAACCTTAAAATGATCAAACAGTTACTTAAAATGAAGACATTTTCCTGCCTTTTATAAATTTAGATTAATTCCTGCTTTTCTTTTTAATGGAACTTAATTTTTAAGATTGTCTCCTATTCTTTTCCCAGTACACCTTACATTTTTGTCAGAACTTGGAACTTGGAAATCTCAAATGAAAATGGTTCCAAAATGTCTTGTGTCATTCATTTGTGGGTAAATCACTGAATAATGAAAATTCTAATGGTTAGCCCAGTTTTGCCTTGACTGTGCAGAATAGTGTTGATTCTTTTTTAATTCTTTAATCTGCCTTAGCCGAGATTATATTACTCTATGCTAACCCTACAGTTTATAAGGTACACACATTTAATATCAGCGCAATTTGCGATCTTTAGTCGAGAAAAAAAGTTTCAATAAACAAAGGGATTTGAAAACTTACATGACCAGTTTCACAGTGAAAGTTGCCCTTGTAATGGTGGTGTTCTCAATCTTTGCAGCACCTGTAGAAATAATACTGATTTTTAGATCTGTCCTAATTCAAGTTTTCATGTATTGATTGCAAGCTTGGATGCATGTACTCCTTCATTAATACCAAAGATATTATTGAGGAATTTCTGTGTTGCAAGTGCTGCTGGGTTTGGGGGAGCAGGACACAGCAGTGAAAAAGACAGAAGTCACTACCCTCATGCAATTATACTGAGCGTATACTCCTTATTTCCATTTTATTGTGAAATTAAACATATTTCTCCTTTTCTAGATCACCCCACAATCTCTTCCAATTGTCTATATTATTTTTTGTCACAAAACTCTCTATTTTTAAAATTTTCACTTGACTTTTGAAACTTACTCTACTTATAATTTTGAAGAAGGGGAGGACTCTTAGCAAATCTCCACACCATAAATTTGTAAGGATAGGTTTGCCTTTAATACATGAAGAGTTTTCACACTGAATAATAGCATTATATTAGCAAAAAACTTTAACAAGTAAATTTGTGAAAGAGAATATGTAAAATGACAACAAGTAATCATAAGATATACAGCACCATTAAAAATATAATATATCCAAATTAAGCTATTTACAAGATGTTTTTTCCTATCGCATAAAGAAAAATCAAAACTTGATCACACAACACAGACAAGAGCATGTGGAGAGAAGCGCTCTCATACTTAGCTGGTAGTACAACTCGAGTTGTTAATTTGTAAATACTTATTAAATTTAAAATATATTTAACCTTTGACTCAATAATGGCATTTTCAGAATTTATCAAAATGAAATGATGGAAAAATACATAAAGATATATATCTACAAGTACACTCACAGTAACACTGTTAATTAAAAATGTAAGGGAAATAAAACAATAAGGGACTGGATAAATAAATCATACATACATAAAATAAAAACACAATTAAAGAATAGCCCTCTATTCTTTACATGGAAAGATATCCATGACATTGGTAATTGAGAAAGGCAGATTATGAAAAACTATGTATAATTTGATAACATTAAAATGTATATGTGTATATATCTGGAAAATACTCCCTAAACATTAACCATTGTTTCAAGTGGTGGGATTATGCTAGATCACTTTTGACTTTCCATTTATACATTTCCCCTTGTTTCAATATTGTTTGCTGTACGGTGCCAGGAGGGTACATGAAATACCGGGGCAAGGGCCGGGGGGGCACTTTGTAAAGTATATGATTATCTAACCACTATGTTGAGACAAATACCAAATAATATTGAATATAAACCGTAATAGAAAATTTTTTTAAAGTGGGAAAAAAAGCAAGGCCTTCAAGGATCTGGACGCTGTTCACCTCTCCAGCATTACCACTTGCCAACCTTCCCTCATGCAACTTTAACTCTGGACATATTACATGCTTGCTCTTCCTGTAATGCCCCAGGCTTTCACTTGCTGCTCATGCCTCGGTACCTTTGCACATTCTGTTTCTTCTGCCTGGGAAAGGAAGCTTCCCTTTCCTTCTCTGCCAGTCTTGCTCATCTTACTCACACTCCAAGTTTAAGTGTCACCTTCTGCAGGAAGCACTCTTTGAACTGCTTCTCCATGTACAAGTATAGGATTCCTCTGCAATCCTACAACCCATTATTTATGATGAAGCTATCCTGTCCTTATAATACAATATTGTTACAATATGTTGACTCATCTGTTTCTCTTAAAAGACTGAAATCCCCTTGAAGGCAGGGCTATATCTGGCATACTTTTGGAAACATAGAAGACCCTCAATAAACTTTTGTGGGCTGACTGACTGAATGAATGAGTGAATGATTGAGCAATATATTATCCTGCATCTAGAAAACCTACAGATAGCTAGATATTTTTATTGACAACATAGAACTGAAAACCATCACTGACTTTTGCTAAATCAACCTTTAGAATTCTGGCAGACTAAAGTCATAAAAACAGTGACACAGTAAGCACATACACTACTAGTGAGATTTACAGGTAGAGTTTAGTACCCAAACACCATCAGTATCCAGGTTAAACTCCAATTATGTACGATGGTTCTGTTGTCTATCCTGATGTGTGGCTGTAAGTCCACATGTTGTTTAAGATAATGGTACTTCTAGTGACAGTTACACAAACATACGTCTTCAAAACAGGTTACTAGACTGAAGGAAGTCTTTCCCTTGCAGGATGCGTGGATCTGTGTATGATCTGAGCAGTAACAGCAGCTTTCCTGTGTGATGAGGTTAGTAAACACATGCCAGAGCTGTGGGTTTGAAGGAAATAACAGCAGCAGGCAGATGGACAGAAAAGCCTGGCCAAAAAAAAAAAAAAATGGAAGAACAGGGAAGATTCTTAACGGTAAAGGTCAACCAAGCAGCAGAGAGAAATTCAAGAGGCAAGTGCAGCACTGTAGTGCACGCTCTGGACTAGGAGTGGGGGTGTGCTTGAGCCTTGGCTCCTACCTGTCAAGTGGGCATTTCCTCCTTTAACCTGCCAGCGTACACGTGTGTGTGCATGTGAGGGTAGCTCTTTAACTGTCACTGAAACACTGGAAGGTACAATATAAATATAGGAAACTGTCACCATTAAATTGTAAGGTGAGTGTTAAAGAGATGTGATTGGATATGATTACTGGTCACCTATGGATTTTTCAATTCACACCTTCACCTAGAAATGTGATAAAGTCTTTTCCTTCTCAAAAAATATTTTTGAACTTAAGTTTTTATTCCCATCTAGCTATTTTTTAACTGTGTTCTCTCTCTTTTACTTCAGAACTGAGTTCAACAAAAGAATAATATAAAATTATTTACTATTTCCCACCTCACTGAGGCTTTGGACTCCAATACCTTGGCAGCCACTATTGAATGCCTTCCCGTTGTACTCTGATTTTATTCCTCTGTGGCTTTTGACACTTGTTTAGAATATCCTTCTTCTCTGCACCCTCTCCTGAGTCTTCCATTTCTCCTGGTTTTCCTTTTTTGACCATTTTTTCTCGGTCCCCTAAACTAGCTCTTTTCCTCTGTTTGTCCCTTCAGATTAGTCCCTACCTCAAACACACACACACACATTGCCAGTTATAAAACGAGGCTTCTTGTCTCTATTTCCCTACTAATCTCAGACAGATTATCTGAGGTGTTTGAACATACTAAGAAGAGATTTATACTTATTTTTCAGATTTGGGTACAGATTAATAAGAAGGAGAAAAGTGTAAACACTGAAACTTTCTAAGATGGTTTCAGCAAGGGAATTTGAGGGGAAGAGGAAGGTATAAAGGTGCTAAATTCCTATCTCCTCTACAAAGAAATGAGTGGACATTATTATCTAAAACTAAAAAATGAGAAGTCTGTCGTATGTTATTTTAAATATGGAGGTAAATAGCAGGGGAGGAAAAAGTCAGCTAGGAGAGTTGGAAGTGTTTCTCTGAGAAGCGAGAACGGCAAAAAGTCAGACGTGCGCCAGGCCAAGGACGGCGGTTTTACACAATACTCCTTATAGGAGCATGTGGCTTTTTAAACTTCATGCACATTCATGTAAAGGGTGACAGGATAACATTCCAAAGCCACCAGCTTCCTCATATATAAAATCAGTAATGTGATGTAAATTTCCCTAAATGAAAAAAGATAACTGGCACCATTCCAAAGCAGACCTACAAGAGTGGAGCAATAAAACAGGAGAAAAAAATGCTCATACGGCAGTGGAAGGAGCAGACCAAGCGATAACTGCCATCTGCAATGATAAAGAATTAACTGCAGACCCCTTTTCTGTTCAGCACAAAACTGTATTATGATAACCAACTCCTAGTCTTCATAATATCTCTGTTATAAGCAACTCTTGTGCTTGCCAATAGGAGTCTCCCAGGTAAAATTCCATCTGCCCGTTCTTGCTCCTGATGTTAACTCTGTTCTAAGTCTACCTGATTCTTCACTTAGATGTTAAAACAAATATACCCTTATCTTTTAGGTCACTTATTCTGGCAAACAGATCCACTCTTAACTTGACACACTTTAAGTATAAAAATATCCAAACATAAAATGCTCGATACCATGTTATCAATAATATGTTATTGATAATACAACACCTGTCTTTTGTACAAAATAAAATATTATAAAAGAAGTAAATGTGGAACTTTCCACAGAATCATATATATTCCATGTTGTGACATCCTGTAGAGGCCTTTGGGACTTTACAAGTGTTATTGGATTTCGGTCTCAATAATTGGTCTAATGTATCTTGTTTACAGGCATTCCTGATTAAAAATCCAGAAGAACGAGGCAGGTAGGGGAGGTGGGGACAAGGAAGGAGCAGTCATTAGCAATCTCAAACTAAAAGGTAGTCATAATCCATAAACTATTGACCCAATAGAAAGAAATTTCCCTTTGTTTTAAATCAATTAACATTTATACATGAGCCATTAAAAAGCCATCATGCTTATAAGCCATTACAGTGTATACCTATTGTATTGATTAGTGGACAGTCAGTAATTAATCAATGACATCATCACTCTCAAGCCTCAACAAGGCTTTTGTGCCTTAAAGAAACACACCACCCACCAGAGCCAAGTACTGTGTACCTGCCCCTCTGTAGAGCCTTGAACAGAGCAGTGTTTTCATAGGTCCGCTGTCCTTGTCATGCATCCGTCAGTTCCTACTGCACAGTGCACCCTCCAAAATATTCCATCTCGTTCTATAAGAAAGCCCGATAAATCTCCAATGACACAATAGTTTTAACATTATTTGTATGGGTGACAGCAGCATATTATCAACTTCTCAGTGCATACCCAATGTAAAAAGTACAGTAATTTGCAATGTATGTACAATAACTGCTATCTAAAGCTAAATGTCTCTTTCATCCTGAATACACTCTTACTCTATTCCTAAAGCACCTAATGAAGCAGGACCTAAACTCATGTAAAAACACAAACTCTAGCCATGGCTGGGTGGCTCAGTTGATTGAAGCATTGTCTCATATTCTGAGAGGTTGTGGGTTCGATCTCCGGTCAGGGCACATGCCTAGGTTGCAAGTTTGATCCCTGAGAGAGCTCAGACACTTCGATACTGCATTCTGTTCGGGGATAGCACACTGCCACGATGAGGAAAGTCAGGTTAAGTTCATGGTAGGGTGATAAAGTAAAAGCCACCCCAGGGAATCTGAAATCTATTAAAGAATATTAACGTGATCTTTCTATCTAAATCAAATTAACCTTGGAAGAAGGCAGATACACCACAAAATAACTAATTATTATTCACTCCATCCCCCATGATGCCTAATCACAGATAAGCTAGTTATTTAGTGGTCTCCATAAAACTGTTTAAATAATACAGAAATTGAATTAACATTTCTCCTTTTTTAAAATTTATTTTGTGGTTTAAAAAGGCTTCCCAGGGGAGTTTCATTAAATAAGTACAAGAATGAGAGAAAAAAACACCTGAATTAAAATTCTTCATTTTCCACTGTCTTCTCCTCTGGGGTCTTAGCAAGTTATTCATTGTTCCCATTCAATGAATAACTTGCATTACAAAAAGTAAGGTTGGAAAGTTTGTGTTCATTAAGCCTGTCAAGGATGAACTACTGTACAGACCTATGAAGTGTGCAGTATCATCTCCTTGTCTAACATTGTCACACTCATGGCTCAGCCTGAAAGACAGAATAGGAAGCAACCTTGTGAAATGAGGGTGGTATTGTTATCACCATCATCATCATCACCATTTGCCACAAAAGAGCTCTCATTAGGTTAGAGATCATCCTGAAGTAATGATTACAACTCGAGAGGGCAGGGCAAGCAGTAGGTTAATAAGGCTCCGGTGTCTAGGGCTCACAGCAGAAATCAGGTGTACTAGCTTTCATGGAAGAATTTGGTTCATGAAATAATGTTTTGGGGCGATTTTTAAAAACCACAACCAAGATATGCTTATTTCTGCCATAAAGGAATACATCACTTTTTTAATAAAATTGGCAGAGAGGCTTTATGTGTAAGGCAAATTGTGACTGAGCCAATAATCTGTCACTCCTACCATCCAGAATGTTCACATGAAGTTATAAACAGAAAAAAAGAAGCCACTTCATAAACAGAAAAGGAGGAGGAGGAGAAGAAGAAGAGGAAGAGGAAGAAGAAGAAGAGGAAGAAGAAGAAGAAAGGAAAATGAAGAAGAAGGAAGGAAAATGAAGAAGAAGGAAGGAAGGAAAAGAAGGAGGAGGAGGAGAAGGAAAAGGGAGATCTTGAGGAAGGAAGAACACACTTCCTCAAGATCTCAAAATCTCAGATTCACACTGGCCATCCTGGGAGGGAAGAGGGCGGTGAGTATCAGAGCAGGTTTGAAGAGTGTGAGGGAGGAAAGAGTAAAGGGCACCGCAAGTGATTTCATAGTAGAGATCTTACTGTAAAGTCAAAACGAGTACTTTTGGTAGGCTTGGTAATGCTGCTTTCATTTCATTCATGACAGAGAATCACCACATACTCTGTGACCCTAATGCAGGTACAAATGGGCTTTTCTTCAGAAAGAATAGCGTGAACTCTAATCTCAGGACCCTGAGATTATTAATGGATCAGAATAGGCTCATGGAGAATTTTTCCCTCGGCTTCCCCTCTTCCTGTCCCTTGAATTCCCCGGCTTTCAGTGAGTGTCCCTTCATTTAAGGAGAAATCCACAGCAGTTGAAAGCCACCATTCAGTGCTTTGGGTACTACTCAGATAATTATAGTGAGGTTGAGAGGCATACACACACACACACATACATACATGCATGCATGCATATTAGCTATTTGTAGCATATCATTTTAGTGGCACTTATTTTAGATGTCACAGACAAACAGTCAGCTTCTGTGAGTCCAGAAACCTATCTACTTAAATCTTAGTTTACCTAAAAAAAATACAGCTAGTTAGAAGCTTACCTAGACAGAATTATACGGGGTTTCTCATTATTCTGAGATCACAAGGGAAAGGGGTCTGAAAGGAATAAAATGCACTAAGTATCCATTGTATGTCAAATGAGATAGTTATCCACACATTGGTCGTCACCAAGGTAGCCCTATTGTACAGAGGAGGATCCCGAGGCCCAGGCAAAACCACAGTTCTAAGTGCAGAAGGCTGCATTTGAACCCAGGTCTTGCTGACACCAAGCCCACTTCCTCTCCCCTCCACCAGTCCTCCTCAACTGTAGCTGGTGGGGGGTATGCCTATAACACTCATTACAGGATTTCTCACAGCTCTGAGTTTAGTACCTTGTACCCACCAGAAAAAAACAGCAAATCGAGGGCTCCTGTGTTGACCGTAGCGGCTAACGCTGCTTCAAAGCAGGCTCGGAATTCAGGCAGGTTGCTGTGAATGATGGCCCACAGCGTATCATCTGGCACAGAACTTCTTGGCGTATAGTACGTGTTTACTATTTATTGACCTTTCTCGACAAATACAGAAAATAATAGCCCAGGGGAAAGCAGTCACCTGTCCATCACAGTTTCTCTCAATGGTCAAGAACTTTACTTTTCCACTAAGGCTTTGATAGAGTTAAAAAAAAATCGGTCAAGATGAAATTGAATGCAATTATTTATGCCTCCTCAAAAAACTCAAACCTGAAACTTAAAAACAACAAAAATGGCAAAATTAAAATTGATAGCAGCATGAATTTTCATGTACACAAACACACCATATAGCCATGTGTGCTTTAAGGGAAATGCTCCCTGTCTTCTGAAAGAGAGGCAACTTGTTATGACTTGTGCACACTTCTATGAAATACCAAAGAGAGGGAAAAACAGCCTCCTGTCACTTGTCAGCTAGTTCAGACACTGCTGCTGTAGAGGTACCGTAACATATGCACGTCCCCTTCTGAAAATGTATCCAAGGGGGCTTTGGTAAACTCCTGCACAAGCGTATCATATGTGCTAAAGCCAAATGACTTAAATTCTACTCCCTGATGGATCTGCACATCAGATGCATAACCGATTAGTGACAACTGACACAGAAACAGAGAAACGTTCCCTGTGAAGACGAACACACGACCCATGCAGGAGTGCCATCAGGAGGCATGCCGTATACTTTTTGTACATACAGCAAGTATGCTCTCCCCCTGGAAGGAGATTCTGGTGAAAGAACTTGGCATTTTAGGTACTGAACCCTCAAAGGGACTTGGAAATATTTCTTCAGGAATACTTCTCAATGTAATGAGCTTATCATTAAAACCTTCAAAAGTATCAAAAATGTTCCACTATTCAGTTAAAAACAAATATTTCTCAAGTGCTTACCCTGTACAGTGTGTACTTCACTAAAGCATAAGTGACAGAAAAAAACGTGCAGGGAGCATAAAGAAGTTAGAATGTACATTGATCAGATTATGTACATTACTCATAGGTCAAACGATTCTCAGAGATGAGGGACAGGAGTGGCCCTGCAAGCAGGGGGCGGGGGGGCGGGTGCGGTGCTCAGACCAAGGAAGAACTCAAGCATCGGTAAAGAAAGTGATGTTTGTCCTCTATGTGAAATATGTGAAAGACAAATCTAGAAAGTACTGGATTCTTCTATTTGTAATTTTTTTTTTGTCATTTGGGAAATTTACCATGAGTATTTCACCACTACTTGGAGAATTATGTCATATCATTTAAAATAATAGAGAATGTAAGTCAAGCATGAGACACACTCCTCTATCAGAAAAAGTAAAGCAGATGAGTAATTTCTACAAGTTCTTGCATCTGCCCTTGGCCTGAAATTTTATTTGACTCTTTTAACGTGTTTGTGTGTTTGTTTTTTACGTCTGAGGAGTTTTTCTCCCCTGAATGTAAACACGATCGTTTTGTGACGTGCGTCCTCCCGTAACTCTGTTCAATGAGGAACGCTGTGTCCAAGGGCTCCGCTGGTCCAGGAAAGGGCAACCCTGGACTGTGCAGCTCCGTCCCCGTATTTCTTATCCTGAAGAGTGTTTGTTTCTCTTTCCCTCTAAGTTTACCTCTTGACCCCTCCCGACCCCCCTCAAAACTCTGCTGGTTTCAAGCTTGTCAGAAGGAAGGCCTCCCTCTTCTGCTATTTCCTCTGCTCCTTCACAGCACACCTAAAGAGGTCAACTAAAGAATCCCTTAAATCAGCCCACCTAGAACAAGTGTCTTCTTTGCCCCTTTCAAGGAGCTGGAACAGCTGCCCCCGTCCCAGGCTCATGAAACGTTACCGGGGATGGTGCGAGACCTTTCCCGCCGCTTCTTATCCGAGCACGGGAAACAGACTAGCTTCTTTTAACTGAGGGTTTTGGTAGATGAGAATCCCTTCTTATTTCCACATGTATTCGAAAAACCCTTCCTGTGCCTTTCCGCCTTTCTTCCCCTCTGCTTCAGGTAGCATTTGCAAAAAAAGTGGCTGCCAGTACGCCATCTCTGTGGCAAGGTGGCTGCCTGCCTGCCTGTCCTGCCGCAGGTGGCTCTGCCGGCTCTCTTTGCCGCCTGGGCGCCTCCGCTCCTACCCGCGTCTCCAGCCCCCATGCCAATTCCATCTTCTGGGAGCCAGCCGCTCCAGAAGGCTATGTGTTTCAAGTTTTCCATACCAGAAGCACTGCACGTTACATGGAGATGCATTTCATCAACCCGAGAGAAACAAACACCAAAACAAAACCTTGAAGCAAAGCAATCATTTTCTTAAAGAAAGAACCCAAAAAGCCCAAATTCTAGGCCTTCGTGGTCCATTCCTTGGGGCTCTCTTTTACAAGACGTTTCTTCTGCATTTTTCTTTTTACAGAAGGAAGAATAAAGTCATGTAGATTTTATACAAAATATTTTTAAAAAAGGAAAACGCCTCTCTTAAGTCTACTTTTCATCGCTCCAGCCATTGGCACCAGTGTCCTTGGTATAATATTTTCTCCTGGCTCTCTTGCTTGATGTGTTTTTAGCATGTTTTCATACCTTCTTCTCAGTACTGCAACATGTAATGAAGGTTTCCAGTCTCTGCCTACATTATTGGCCAGGGACGGTTTACAGAAAACATAGCCAACCCCTGTGGAGGGTAACATCCGAGGGAGATTTCGAACTTATGAGAAAGAAGCTCATAGGAGAGATTGTTGCTATTTTTTCAACTCAATCAGCCCCCAAGCCAGTTAACGGTTTCCCAGAACATTACCTCTTACGTAGGCTGGCTGCCTTTTGCACCAGCCTGATGTTACTGGGGTGATGATGAAACTGCAAAAGAGAAAGGAACAATATTACAAACCAACCTGTTGATATTTTGAACAAGAAAGCTCCTTAGACTGAGCTAAGTTAAACACTAACTATAATATAATATTTGGGGCAATATTCTAATGCACTAAGCAAGGCCCTTCAGGCTTAAATTCTGATCCATTCACTTCTGATCATTTTGATGACCCAAGGTAGTTCTCTTTAATACAGCAAGTATCTCCCACCACCTACTAGTTAGGAAAGCCATTAAATTCTTGCAGATTGAAGGTGGGAAGATAAATTGTGTGTATTTTAGACCCTGAATGATCTTCCTATAGCAATTTTAGAACAAACTATGAAGAATTCTGCAATTTTAATCTCCTCAGTAGCTTCCCATTACTAAACAAGCACACTGCCACGGTGCAAATGCAGGCGTTACATGTCATCTTGATCTGCTGCTTTTTTCTTTCATTAAAGCTTTAATGCAGCAATTATGGCTACGTTGCCCTATAAAAAAAAGGAAAAGGCAGTTTACTTTAAAAAGTGAAATTGCATAGCCTACTATTTAATTATACACAAATGTAAATGGCCTATTTTTCCATAACTGGTTATTACAGCACTGTTTTACTTTCTGAGTTTTCACAATCTCTAAAACCTACAAAGCTTCCTGCTATATAATTGTTTTGTTACATTATTCTTTTCATCTTATTTTTTCTTTTAATGTGAGTGCAGCGGGATAAATCTTGGTTTTAAGCCAGCCACTACTTCATCTACTTAAGCTTTTATAGATGAAGATTGCTGTAATTATCAGAATACCCGCTTATTTCTGAAGTATTATCCCGGCAACCTGCTGGCATTTACAACCAATTAACAAGCTTTGCCATTAGTTGCATAAGGGGTATCGCAGAGTAAACCCATTGTGTGCTAATTTTCTATTTTAGATAATCAATTTGGCCGTCCAGAATGGAAAGAAGAAGAAAAGAAAAGGTTTGACACCCAGTGGTAGATGTGTAAAAATTACTGCGTTCCCCTGAGAGACAAAGGTACCCTGCAACTCAATGATTGCTTTGTTGCCGTCACTATTGGTTCTTAAGTATTTCCCTTTGTCTCTTTGGAAGGAAAAAAAAAGTGGGGATTCAGCAAAGTAATCATGTCCTGTCTCACATGCTCTCTGTCTTTTAAAGCTTACTAGCTTCCCTTGCTGTCCTGCCCATAATTTGACCAAATTATGCAAGTGCTGAACACCTAAAAAAAAAAAAAGAAAGAAATTGAGCGTGAGTTCTTTCAGGGTTTTTGTTTTTTTTTTTTAAAAAAACAATGTCTTTCAATCTCTTTACTCCTCCCCTGCTTCCCCCCACCCCCACTCTTTGCTATTAGAGTAAATTAACGCACGGGTGCTCTCCAACTGGGCTGCCTTAAAACTAGCCCGCACGCTGGGCTTAGTTAAAGTAATGTATTGTCATTTCAATGCTCTGTTTAAACAGTCTCTGATATTAATATGTCCTGAACTTTGGTCAAAAGCAAGAGGAGAAGCTGCAGTTACGTTTTGGTCTTAAGGCTCAGGCTTCACCCCAGGAAGGGAAATGGCATTGAGCCTGACCAGGTCAGCGTGGGCCCACGGGAGACCTCTGTTCAGAACTAATCTGGCCCCTCGAATCTCAGGCAATACTAATAATTCTTTCATCCCAAGTGTCTCTGCTTCTATCCAAAAAGTTCTCCTAGTGAAAAAGGTGCCTCCCCCCTCACGTCCCCAGATGATTCTTAATCAAAGATGACTCTGTTCTCTATGAGGGAAAGAACAAATTGTCATTTTTTA
Source organism: Micronycteris hirsuta (assembly GCA_004026765.1). Lineage (NCBI taxonomy): Eukaryota > Metazoa > Chordata > Mammalia > Chiroptera > Phyllostomidae > Micronycteris > Micronycteris hirsuta. Next base: position 115,756 of record PVJI01001707.1, read on the forward strand.
AATGCCAGAAGTGAACAGCACCCATATTTAGTATTTGTAAACTTCTTTGGCCACAGAGTTTCTTCAATTCTCATACTAAGCTGCACTTTAAAATCAGTCCTCGACACTTCCAAAGCGAGTTATTAGGTTCTCTCTCCTCGGTGGCAAACTGGCCTTTAGATCGGTATGGTATCCTCACTCTCGAGTGACCTGTCTAGGACAGAAGAATTATAAAGTGCCCATCTGTAAGTGCCTGAAGGTGCTTTACCCTGCATCAATAAACTGCCTTACACCATACACACACGCACGAGGACACGCCCACCATCCCACACATCAAGTTAAAACTTCTCCTAGTTTCTTTCTGTCCAAGAGTTGGGTCGCAGAGGCAGGTAATGGACGTGCGTAGAGGCAGAGCCATGTTACCTGGCATGACACCACTGTAATAGGCTTATCTATTTTCACAAACAAACTTGGAACTGATTATTATGGCATTATATTTGAAAGTATCTTTCTGGCAAACGAAGACCTTATTTATGCCTCTCCAAAATTTGGCTTATTGAAATCAAGAAGAGATACGGTTTTGAAGGTTTGTTATATTCTCATACTATTACAAAATTCTCATGAAGAAAATCCTAGTTAACTTTCCACTGTTATAGCACAAGGACTTAAATGCTTGTGTTTTGCATACAGCACTACCGAAAAAAAAAAGGGGGGGGTTAGCTTGGAGAGGGACAGAGGAGTCAAGAACAGTATGGAAGTTCATTTGTTGTTAGTCCTGTCTCATAACTGTTCAAGGTAGTTGTGTTGGTTACCCCAATAATGACAATTCATAGTGTTGCTCTTATAATCATTTCCATAGATTTTAATCATTATTAAGCAGCTATTATTACTGTATTTGTTTTCTATTAAAGAAATTCTTGATTTCAAAGTTTAGTGAGTTGAATTTTAACCTGGCTGGAATTGTTGGAGCTGCAGTGAAAGAAGAGAGGAAGAAAATAACCTGAAGTGCATTTTTGAAGAATGTCAGAGCAAGTTCAACCGGTGAGTAAGGGGAGGCTTCCTAAGTCTTTCTCCCCCAACAAGAATGAGGGCCACAGCTATCCTATTTGTGCATTTGACAGACATTTATTTATTCTTCTTTCATATGCCCTACCTGTATTTCACAAGTTCTAGACCTGTAAAAATAGGGTTTCCTCAACAAATACCTAGTCTCAGTGATTATGAACATCATCTCCCCTTTTTCTAGCTTTGCGATCTTGGTAGAAAGCTGGGAAAACTTCTCTGATCAGTTTACTGATCTGTAAAATGAGACAGTGCTTCAGAGTTGTTGTAAGAATCAAATTTAATCAGGCATGCAAAATGCTTAGCACATCACAGATACAAATGTGATTTATTGTTAGGTAATTTTATCTAATGTACTAGTAACTATGCTAGCCAAGATTAATTAGGGCAAGGAGTCCTTCCCACATAGGGTTTGTATAACCAAGTAGAAGACCCTGCAAGAAACCAAAGAGGAAGAATTCAAGAATATTTACCATTTCTTCCTCAAAGGCCAAGACCTACAGCTTTAATTTTGTTTATTTACAGGTAAAGCCTTAAACTGCAGCAAATGAGAGCTCATTTCAGATATGATGTACTATTAAGCACATTCATAATGTTTTACAACCATCTGCTAATTGCCAAAAAAACTCCACTAAGTCAAATGAAATAAATAGCAGTCTGTGGCTATTACCTCTCAGCATTTGGCATTTTAAAAATATATCACAACTTAAAATCAGCCAAAAGAGTTTATCTTATAACCAGAGATTTTATTTTCAAAATGAGCACCGTGAGACTCAATGGAAAGTGGTTTCCACAAAGAGGAGGTGGTGTTTCTTTGCACGTAAACTCCATGCCAGCAAACGCTCTGTTTTGCTCATTTCTGCACCTCGAGGACTCATTCGATTATTTATTAGATGGATGAATGAATCATTTCCGTTTCTGTTGGTGGTATTTCTATCAGTCATTGGTCTTTAAAGAATAATTAACTCTGTAAGTGTTAAGCATCTAGTGCTATGTTACGTTATGGAGCTAAAAATGCAAAGAAATTGAAATGAAAGAATTTTTTCCCCAAAGGAGTTTACTAAACAGTGTCAGGTCCTCTTTAAGGCCCTGCGACACGGTTGCTGAGCTCCAACACAACACGAAGCTTTCCGAACGCTGCAACCGCAGGCTGAGGCTGCGCTTGCTTCATAAACAGAAAGTGAAACTTTCCATTTCATGAAAAACAAAAGCTCATCAAAACCTAAAAGCCTATTAATGATTCCAAATTTTCTTCTTTCAAGGAATGCTCTAAATTTTTGTGTAATCATTAGGTCAGCCCCGGTTGACCTAAATATCTATCATAAAAGTCAGAAAAGAAAAAGTAGCACCTGCATCACAGGTTAAAATTATTAGACAAAATATAATTTAAAATTGCGTGGGAGTCAGATTCTAAAATCAGTCGACACTTTTCAACTTTAGAATAGAACCAGAACACACCCTACGACTTGATAACCTTCCAGCCACATTTCCACTGCTGTCACAAGGTGAAATTGACTTCACCTCTCCACAGACTCATCAAAGTTTGCCAAATAGCAGCCTTCAGCTGTTGAGTGTTATTTCAGATGACTTTTCTAGTGTTTTTTAATTGGCAGGAGCTCAAGAAACATGTTTATATCATAGTTTCTTTTTACATTAATGAAAATGAACAAAACCTTGCAAGATCATCTTCTATCCATTTGAAGTGCATAGCTTTCTGCATGATGTTAAATTAAATAATATCAGATCTAGCCATGGGAAAGTTTCAGAATAAAAGTACTGCAGTTCAGATTAAAGGCTGTAAAACCTAGTCCTATAAAATGTACCTTGCAGATATCTGTAGCTCTTAAAGAAAAAGCAAGTTAATGGTGATTATAACATATTTATGCTTCTAACCCATTCAGAATACATTTGAATAGTCATTGTTTTTTCAATATTAAATTAGAACATTTTTTCACATTAGTCCACATAAGGATGTAAAGTCATTCTCATTTCTCCTGAGTTCTTTATCTATTACTATACAAAATCACAAGACAGTCTCAATTCAGCTCACATACATCATTATAGATTTCATCTACAGTACAAAAAATTCAAGTCAGTTCTGTCATTACAACCAAATTTGTCATTTTTTTTGTAACTTATATCCTTCTAAATTGTGGAATGTCAAATTTAATAAAATTTGAAAAAGGTATAGAAGCTATGTAGGTCTTTATAAAATATCTGCACATCCTTTTTCTCTAGGGTATAATAATTTCGAAAACATATATTTAATTTTCTTTTTTCTTTTAAGTTATGGCTGAGAGATTTTCATTTGCAACCACACACACACACACCTTTATCACTTTTTAACAACTTTCCTCAAAAGCATTTTAAGACAGTCACATATGTAAGACTATGAATTCAAGATATTTGTGAAAGGATCCTAAATCAGAATCAAAAAAAGTAAATAAAAGCATATATAGACTCTTAGGAGTCTGCTTTACCATGTCACCACGTTTGAAAGGGAAAGGAAGAAAGGTCAGGAGAAGAAGCTGCTCAGCACAACAATCTGGAAAGGGAGGCAAGTGTTGTTTACAATGAGAGGAAAACCATCACACAGATAAAGTGTCCTGGGGTTGGAGAAGGAAAACTGTCTGCAATGAACGTGTGTCAGAGTCACATCAGAGAGGGGCCTCTGTTCTTGATCCTCCGATATGTTAAGAGCAGCCCAAGCTCCCTTGGCCAGTGTGGCTCAATTGGTTGGAGTATCATCCTATAAACCAAAGGGGCGCGGGTTTGATTCCCGGTCAGGGCACATGCCTAGATTATGGGTTCCGGCCCAGTGGGGGTGCATAGGAGAGGCAACCAGTCAACATTTCTCTCCCTCACTCTAAAATCATAAGCATGTCCTCAGGAGAAAACAAAAAAAGAGCAGCCCAAGCTGACCCACTCACAGGGGCCCACTCACGCCATGCTGGGGACAGGAGCTGGCAGGCCAGGTGCCGTCCTCTCATCCGAAGGCAAAGCCAGCACATCTGCTTTGGTTTATCATTTTACTGACCCTAGCCAACAGCCTCAGCCCCAGTCCTGACTACAGATCCTCTTACCAACTGTACTGCAGGACAGAGAGGAGGAGAAGGAATGACAAACAGCTATAGCACAACCTAAAGAACTGCAAGAATTGAGAGACTACTCCTGTTTCCTGGGCAATATTAAAGTATAAGGGAACCCTAGGGCCTGGGTTCAAATCCAGCTGTGTCACTTCCTCTCCGTATGACCTTACGTAAGTTATTTCAGTTGCATGCTCTGTAAAATGAAGGTGATACCTGCACCTACCTCGTAAACTTGAGACTTAAATGAGGGCTGAGGCTCCGTGTGAAGTGCTTGGCACAAGCACACCATATGATTGGTTCTCTATAAGTCTCATCAAGGGGACATAATAGTGTCTGTCCTCTGACCACTGTCACCATCCCACCTCTCTTCCTGCCATGGACTCAAAGGACCAGGCCTACCAGAATACGTCTGTGATTCTGGACACATGAGGACATTTAGGTAGCTCTAGAGAGTAGAGCTTAAATACTTTTAATTATTGAGTCACTGCCAGGCTGGGAACCCACTGATCTTGCCTTGTGAGCTAAGCAGGATATTGATGGTGTCCCCGGTGGCCATTCTGCATATGTGTGGTCCTGGAAAGTTCCAAGGGCAGCAGTCTGGTCTGGTTTGAAATTCCTTCTCCACCACTTACCGGCTGTGTGAATCTTCAACCTGGGCAAGTCCAATAATCTTTCCAAGCATCAGTTCCTTATCTTTAAAATGGAATGATAGTTGTTAAAATATAATTTTTAAAAAAAGATTCAAGTTGGTAAAAAATAAAATGGAATAATAATAATAACTTGCTTGCAAGGTTGTGGGAAATTAGATAGAAAGAGAGAGAGAGATGGTTTATTACCTAGCACCCAGAAAGCACTCAATTTGCAGTAATATAATTATTAAGATCAGGAAAAAGGTATGTTATGGATCCAAGGGAATTTTGGTAGGCCCCAAATAGGTGTCCCCCAAAGATGCCCATGCTCTAATTCCTGAGACCTGTGACGATGTTACATTTTAAAACCTTAAAATAGGGAAATTATTCTGAATACTCTAAGTAAACCCACTCGAATCACATGAGCCCTTAAAAGCAGAGCACTTTTTCAGCTGGGGGCAGAAATATGATGAGGTGGAAGGGGTAGTCAGATTCTGAGCACGAGGAAGACTATACTCACTGTTGCTGGGAAGTAGCTGTCCACTTGCAAGGATCCAAGTGAGGCCTCTGGGAGCTCAGGGCAGTCCTATCTGAGAACCAGCAAGGAAACAAGAAGTTGACCTTAACAGTGCAAGGAACTGGATTCAGCCAACACCTGGATAAGCTTAGAAGCAGATTCTTCACAGAGCTTCTGATAAGAGTCAGCTGGTCAAATCCTGATTTCAGCCTTGCAAATATTAGGAGCAGAAAAACTAGCTGTCAGCCCAGACTTCTGACCTACAGAACTTTGTGCTAATAAATTTGTGTCATTTTATATACTAAGTTTTCAATAATTTATGACAGTAATAAAATATAGAAAGTATTAATAAAAATGGGTTTTACTATCAGATTATGATCATCTCCATTGGAATGAGAGCTGCTGGAAGACTGGGATGTTGTCAAATAATTATAGCAGATGTTTTTGATCATTTACTTAGTAGGGCACAATGCCAAGTACTTTGCATATATTACCTCTTTTTATCTCCACAAACTCATTAGGTAGGTAGTATTATAATTGCTATTTTCCAAGTGAAGAGGTAAAGAAACAAAAGCACAAGAAGGTGAAAGACTTGACAATGATCACACAGCTCACACAAGGCAGAGCCAAGGTTCAGTGGTTCCAGAACAGGTGCTGTTAACCATAATCCTGTGTTTCCCACAGTGTGGCACAGGGGTGCACATACAGTCTCAGTAGACATGCTGCTGAGTAGTTGAACAAAATAATGGACGAACACAAAGAAATAGAAGTCTCTTCTGACTTCACCAAACTTTGCTTTATCTTAATTATTTCTAGAACCTAAAGATTGAGCTAGCTAAGGCAGTATTATTAAATCATTTCACTAGTCACATTTTGAATGTGACAGCCACAGAGTATGCGTGCTCACTCAACAGTATCTACTGCCCCCATTGACTAGTATAGTGAAGTCCTCATTGTTCAAGCATGCGCATTCCAGTCCACTCTCCTTAGCTGCCAGGTTACATTGATGTTATGCAAACCGTGATTGTTATATTAACAATGGCTGGACTTTTTCTTTTCTAGTTAAGCTAGGCTGGCTATACCTTGGTAATAATCTCAGTGTCTCATCACTACCAAGGTTGATTTCTCATTTATGCAAAGTCTATTCTGCGTTTGAGGCAGCATTCCAGGGCAACGGCCTTCCATGCAATAACTTAGAGACTCTAGGCTAATGTGATTTTGTGGCTCTGGCTTCACAGTAGGAGGTTTTATAAGTCCCTGAGGCAGAAGAGGCCCTGGAAGTCATGCCCACTCTTCCAGATGTCAGAGTGAAGGTGAATCCCTGATACTCACAGCCCCTTGGCCTGAACTGGTCACATGTCACCCTTGATTGCAAGGACCCTAGACCTTAAGACTTTCAGTCTTCCACGTGCTGGGGAGGAGAAAAGAATCCGAAATGTAAAAGTGCTAGTAATATTGATCAAAAGCATTAAATCCCACACTCACAAAAGAAATAGTTTTAGTCATTAAAAATAATATCTCAACTTTTTATGTTAATTATCTCAACAAACCTTGTTTTAGCCCCATCTATTTGGCATCCTGACTTGCAATCTGCACTTCATATCCTCCCTGACAAATGTCTTTCTATCCTACCTGTTTTCCTGTTGGCAAGTCTCTACTTCCTCTCTCAGACTGCACGTGGCCAACCACGGGGTATTGATTTAGTCAGTCTACCTGCCGTCTGAAGCTCAAAGGGGTTTTACTTGGAACTCTCAGATGATGAATACTGTCCTCCAGCTGTCCCAAAAACGAAGGACCTTCACAACTCATTTCAGCCAACCTTAATCTCACATTTTATCTATCCTCAGGAGCCAAGACAGTTTACCTATCAAAGAGGAAATATTGAAACTTTGTTTTATTTTTATTTTTCGATTCAAAACCTTCCCCTGATTATTATCTCAAATTTATAGAGGGTTTCTCATCCTGCTCAAATGTGGCCTGTGTAAAATTCTCATTTAGAGTCTTATACCTTTTTCTGTAGGTTACTTGGTGAGGGCTTCGTTTTGAATTAATGGTGTAAGAGAAAACAAAATTTTTTTTCTAAGGTTTAGGAAGCTCTCTGAATTAATGTGCATGTCCACACAGTCTTGCTAGCATTGTGCAGTATGTGTATTGTCAAACCTGAAAAGCACAACTCAAACCATAGAAGTATCAATGTTCACTGCAGAGAGATCGACTACGTCTTATTTTCACGGAAATGTGCAAAGTAATGTCATTACATTTTTGGAAACTTGAAAATAGATTTTTGTCCCCATCTCTTGAGAATGCTCTAAGGAAGACTTTTTATTTAGAACAGTTGTTCTCAAGTTTTAAATGTGAGGATGACTTTCAGAGCTTATTAAAAATGAGGAGAGGAAGGATCGTCAAAGAACATGTATAAAGGACCCACGGACAAAGACAGTGGGGGGATTGAATGTGGGAGTTCAGGGTGGGTGGGGCAGAGGAGAGTAATGGGGGGGTGGGAAACGGAGACAGCTATAACTGAACAACAATAAAAAAAAAGAGGATTGTCCTCATAGAATGCCTGCTTCAGTAGGTGTTCTACCTGGTGTTAAAATCACATTTTAACAAGCAGCTTAGGTGATACTATATTAACCATTGCTGCTCAAATTGGTTAGGCTACAAGGTGTTTATTTTCAGTGTACAATGAGATAAGGAACTCACGTCCAATTGTAAATCAACGCACAGCTTCCTTCATCAATGAAGTCTTGCTACAAAAAAAAGTTAGTTAAACTTAACAGTGTATTTAGCAAAGATGACTTACATTCCAGAGCAAGCTTCTCGTTGTGGGCAGACAACAGTGGGTCGGCCAGAGCACTCACGCACATTCCGCACTCTGAGAAGTGATACTTGGAAAACGGAGCTCCAAAAATAGTAAGATGTGGGCTTATGATTTCCTATAAAGTTCTCTCTCTTGTAAGTCACTATAAAGTCAATCACTTGAGAATAGAGACCCTGAGGATGGTGTCTACCCTTGTCTTAACTGCTGCTTCCTATAGCACACTACAATACAGAAGTACAGCTACAATTCTTCCTGGGTGTTCTGGTAAGAGCTATGTATGTATAGGCTTAACTAGTTTTTCCTGGCACTCAGTCCAATTTCCAGATCCATTCATTTTATCAATATTTTATGAGTGATCATGCTAGGCATTGGTCATTTATTGAATAAAATAAACTTCTAGTATAAAATACAAAATACAGTGTACTGTTTCTACTTTCATTGGAATCAATTAAAGTCAGAAAATCAATTAAATATAATATAATCTTAATTATCCTTTGTTATGGAAGTAGTAGGTCAACTCTAATCCAAGCTACCAGATAACATCCCAGAATACATATATTTTGACTTTGTAATCAACATTAGTATATTTTGCATTAAATTATACCCATGGTTGGAAAAAAGCCAGTGTTAAAGCTAAGATTCAAATTTGTTGTACAAAACTATAGCATCAAAGCCAAGGGGGTGGGGGACAGGCAGAATAATAAATTCAAATGTCAGTTTCTTATTTTATTCCTTCTTTACTATAAAACTAGAAGCTTGTTAAAGATAAAGGTCATGAGTTATTCATCTTCATATTCTTTGCAGTAACTTGGACATAGCAGGGCTCAATAAATCAAGTGAACTTAGCAGCAAAGTTAATCAAATACAATAACTGACTGCCTACTATGTGCTTAACAATGCCAAATTTTACTTATTTTTTAGTCCAACCGATAACTATTTATTGAATACGAACTATATTCCAAGTACTGAGCTAGATGCAAGATTAAGTAGGAGAAAGTTCTTGCAAAGTGCTTGTGTCCTAGCCTGAGAGATTGACAAACCAAATAAGGAATTATAATATCATATGGTACTACTAAAAGAGAGTAGTAACAGCAGTGGCCAACATTTCAATAGTTACATAGATTCAAGTAGAGTTCAAGTACTTTTCCTGTATTAACTTGCTGTTCCTCAGAAGCACAGGTCTACTGTGTCAATCTGGATTCTTGGATACACACAACAGAAACCAACTCTAACTACTCCAGTGGAAAAAGAATCTATCAGAAGATTTGGTGGAGCTCACAAAATGAACAGGAAACTGGAAGTTTGGACTGTCCCGAGAACCCAGAAAAGGGCAGCAGAAAGCACAGCATCCAGCTTATGGTTGGAACTGCTGGTCAGGACGTCACTGTCATCACAGTCACCACGTCTGCCTCTCAAAAGGCTCTAATCAGGCCCCAGAGCTTATCATTTTCTCAGTATTTGATGTCCCACGTGGGACACTCAGTCACCCCCGGCAGAACTCAAGAAGAGGAAAGACAGAATCTAGTCCCTTGGATAAAAATTCCACATCACCCCAGGACTACTTATAATGGAAGAGATACAATTCCCTAGCGTGAGGGGAAAGCACTTTAAGAAATAGCAGAGACTCTAGGCAGCCCAGAGTCAACAAATGCAGAGTCAACGTAGATAAGACAAGGCCTAGGGTCATTGTAAGGAAAGAATTGAAAAATAAAAATGTTTTGAAATACAGGGGTGGGCAAAAGTAGGTTTATAGTTGTGAGTGTGTGAGTTTATTCTTGTATTATTATTTATTATCCTAGTATTTATTTGCATTACAACTATAAACCTACTTTTGCCCACCCTTGTATGTTAATGTTAAATATTTTCCAAACTTGAGTTTTGATCAGTGCATAAAACTTTGAATTTAACTTCTGTTTAGGGAAATGCCTAAATAATTTCTCTCCACACCCTGACCCACCCAAACTTTTAATAACTGTCTACTATTCTAGAAAGAATAAAACAAGTTAGAAATATTTTCATGAAATTTATTCATTCATTTAATGAAAAGTTACCCAAAGTCACTTTTGAGTTAGACAGTTATTGTACAGAAAATGATGTATAAGTAGAAACTTCTTAAACCCTTCAGTTTCAAGAGCTTAAAAGCAAATTTAATCATAACATAAGTTATATCCTCTATTCCCTTTCATGGTAATAATGCCTTGTATTTAAATAACATCTTTTAATTAAGAATATTCTAAATGCAGACAACCGTACTTGAACAACAATAAAATAATTTTAAAAAAGAATATTTCACTGCCCCTAATCCTTGCAATATCCATCTATGCTTTAAACTGAAAGTATTATTTTTTTCACTTTAGAAAGTTAAGTCACGTCTCGAAAGTCACATTAGACATTTAGAGTGGTGCTTACCAGATCCTTTTTGCTTATCTTTAAAAGTTACATTATTTTTGAAAGTCTAACTTTCTCCAATACTCATACTGCTTTAATAGATGGTTTATAGATGAGAATAATGGATAACCTATGTTCTAGGATATCCTCATTCAGATTTTATAGTATCTGAAATTATTGGATGACAAAATGCAAAATGATAGTGAGTCAAGACTTGAAGTGTTTATAGAACTAATTTTTTCCAGTGGCAATGGCAAAGCCTGGGCGGAAGAGAAGACTAAACCACACCTATAAATGGCACATGAACCAGTCTGTGGCTTTAGTCTTTTTTCTTTGCTATCTTCAGCAGGATATGGGCTACCACAACAAAAGTAATTAGTGGTAATCAACCTCCAGTACTTATATAGCTGATGAGGAAAAACTGATTATGTTAGTCATTCCTTTCACACAGAAAGAACAGTTTTTGAGTCAAAGGTCATCTGGCACAATGAAGGACCACTAGATTATTGTAAAGATTAAATGAGATAATGTATACAAAAGTGCTTTGTAAATTCTAAGAGAATATTCAGATGTGGAGCAGACCAGTGATAAGTATGATAAAATATCTTAAATCACAAACTTTTTGTTAAATAACCAAGAAATCCAATGGTTAAATAGGCCCTCTTACGAAGAACTTTCGGTGTGGCTAACAGTCTTCTGTGATAAAATGAATGCCCTCCACTTTTGTAATGCTGACGTGAGAATAGTTTTGCTATATGCATCAGCAAGGTTAGTGCATGAGTTTTTGAAGACCCCGAGCTCTACCTTGCACCACTTCTTATTCCTGACTTTGCTTTTCTCCGACCTGCCCCCAGTGTTTAGTGCCCATGACCTTACACTCTCATTTTTCCACCAAACCTTAATAGGACAGATAGCAAGTCACAGCCTGGTCACTACTTCCCAGTGAAGTGTGGGACACTGAAAACATTGAGAACTCTCCCTCTCTCAAGAGACTGTATTCACGCATGAATGGGATCATTGCAATTGGTAAGTCCAAAAGATGAAGTCACCATGGCAGAATTGCAGGCCTCAGACCAGTGAGGAAGAAAAAGATCATATGGATGTCAGTGCCTTCCTGAGAAGCCTGGGTCTAAACATCTCAGGCCATCACCTAGGTGAAATAAATTGAGGTTGAACAAAAATAAATTCTAGGGACAATCTAATATTGTCAAGATTAGACAAGTAGTGACAAGCATCTAATTTGCAATAATCAGAAACCAGCATGATCCCCTAGGTCCCCAGAAAGGCAAGACCGTTCTGCTGTCTGAGACCACTCAGCCCGCAGCTGGTCTGATGTTGACTTCACCACCCTCCTCCCAGAGTTCATGTCCCTGCCACAGGGCACGGGGAATCCAGTGACAGTCAACTTATGGTTTCGTCTCATTTATTTCATGCTCTCTTACAGCATGCATCTCGTGTAAAAAGACCAACAGCAAAAGAAATGTATGAACCAAAGCCTTGAAGAATACCCCTATTTCTTTCTGGATATTTCTGACACTCTTAAGATTTGGGAACAAAAGAAGATATTATTTGCACTTCTAGGTTATTTGCAAAATGTTCAGCAGAAGATAAAAGAAAAATTCTATCCATTCAGCAAATATGAATGGACCACCTACTGTGTGTCAGACACTGCTCTAGGTATGCATTTCATTTAAAAGTTAATTGTAAACCAGAAAATAAAATCGAGTAATTTGAGTGAAAACTGTTGAAAGTCCTTTGTAGTTGGATCTGTAGATTAAAAGTAGGGAAGTCAAGGAAATAAATCAAGAAGGTCTGGTCTAACACACCCTTCCAGGTTATCTCTGCCTTTCACTGTCTTTGAGCTATCTCACATGTCTGTGAGTTGTAGAAATTTAATAATAATGCAAATCATTTTTGTCCATAGAAATATAATGTTTATGACCTACACAATGCAATCGATTATTGCCCTGTAAATATTGACTAGTTTTGCATCTATTTGCCAATTCATTTCAGCATTCTGTATCTGCCTGTGAAGGCAAATTCGAATTCTCCTTTGGGCAGGTTATAACATCTTACTGCTTCTTTCATTAATTAATGAATAAATAAAATCTGTAGGCTCATGTTCATTTTGTGTTTATACGAAAATCATAATTAAACATTTTTTAAAAAATACGAACAGTCTTAAATGAATGTTCATTATGGGACCACCTACCTCAAAGAATATGTTTAGAACTAGTAAATTAACTCTAAAGCTCTTCAAATGCAAAGCTTTAAATACAAGGAAATGCTATCTTCTTAATAGAATTGTGTTATTTTTAAGGCACATTTGATAAGGCCTCAAAGTGCTCTCACATTCCTGATCCCAGATAAAGGGATAGAGCTGAGCTGTTGGGGGAAACAACAAAAAAAAAAGGAATAGAAGATCCCTTCTTAGTTTTTGCTCTAAAGAAATAATAAACTGCATTGTTGTAACTCAGTGTAAGTGGATTTGAGTAAGGCAATAGAGATGGATGCCAGAAGCTACTCATATCGTTCTTTAAAATGGAAATTCACCGTCTGCTACATCACATGGACAAAATACAGAACTATTTTTCACAGCTTGTTCACTGAACAGATTATTGTAGAAAAAAAAAACTTTTACATTTTCTGCAGATTCCCAAATCTCAGTCAAAAAACTCTTGGCAATTTTTAGCAGTGAAACAGATTTCACTTTCAGATTGAGATACTCCATTTAGCAGTAGTCAGATGATCTTCCAAATAAATATAGATTCGTTTCACTCTTGATTTTATTTAAAAAAAAATGTTTTCATGAGGTATCTTGGAGGAAATTTGCACTTATTTGGTTTTCCCAAGCTAAAGCAAAGAAAAACTCGAAGGTCTAAAAATCAGAGTTAAATAAAAAAGGGATGTTAAACTGAAAATGTTATTACAAATGATGCATGTTCATCACAGTACCAATAAATAAATAACCCTATAACATTTTTGACTTAGTTGCGAAGATGCTCCAGTCTTTTCTGCCCTAAATCTCGGCTCTGCAAAATATTACTAAACAGAAGTGCATGTGTTCAGCACAATATAACAGACAGCAATATGTTGAGATACATCTCGCAGAGGTCTCTGGGCCACTTTTCTCTCTCAAGATGAGCTTTATCACGTAGGTATAGAGCAAATGCACTTGGGAATCTGTTACCAGAACCCTGTTTTCCTTACCTTCCCACATTAATGCCACAGAAAATAATAGGATCTGTCAAATTTAATAAAAAGTTAAACCCATGAGTAAGTACTAAAATGAGAATAGCAAGCTTCATATAATCCTATGTCTAAGAACCCAGCTCTATAGATTCTATGCCTCCTCCCCAAATTCCTATACTAAAATTTTCCTGTGTTCTTTATATCCATGAAAGGAAATTACATAAAGTAAATCATGAATAAAAGGCAGAAATACTGATTATGTCTCATTTTATATTTAGAACATTTATTATATCTGTGAATACCACAGGGTACCCACTAAATTTCACACATTTTGTTTCTGTATTTTTAATATTTTTATAGATTTGTTAACAGCTCATCTCAGTGACATTAAAGATGATCCCAATCATAGCAAACAACCTGAATTCAAAGTAGAAGCTCCATCAAGTAGAGAAAAACTGAAAGAGCTCATGCTATTAAAACCATTTCACTATTATTCTAATGACAATTGTATTATCTGGGAAGGATGAACTGTGTCCAATTCCAAAAGTCACATTCTGATGGTTAATTTGACATATGGGGATAGGCTTGTTTTTGAATCCACTATGCTTCATTACGAAGCTTCAAAGAAAAAAAGCTATTTTTCACATCTTAATTATGATTCTACAAGTATCTGGATAATGTAAAAAGACAAAATTGGTCTTCAAAATAAATTAACAAACAGTGGAGGCAGATTCGTGGATAGAGAACAAACTGACAGCTGTCAGGGGGAGGGGTTTGCGAGCTGGGTGAGAAGGGCGAAGGGGTTAAGCTGAGAGAAAAAAGAGATTCACGAACACAGACAACAGTGTGGCGATTGCCAGAGGTAAGAGGGGAAGGTAGGAGGGGGGAAGGGGGCATAAGTGGTGGTGGAAGGAGATTTGACTTGGGGTGGTGAACATACAATGCAATATACAGATGAGGCATTCTAGAATTGTATACCTGGAACCTATATAATTTTATTAACCAATGTCACCCCAATAAAATTTTTTGAAAAGGCAACATTGTTTTTTGCATCAGTATACTTTAATTAAAAAACTAATATTAAATGTGTGAAAATCTGAGTAAGTCTACAATGTTCATGACAAAATAAAAGGTTTCATACGATAAAAGCTAAACCGTTTGGTTCTGAGGGATGACTACATGAGATACAGGTGCTGTGCTTTCAGATTTAAGTGTCGGTTTAGTTTATGGGTCAATCATTGAGGAGTGGGGATGGTAGAACTGAGAGACATATGCGAAAGCTTTATGTTCAGAAATTTCTCAATCTGAAAAAAATATTTAAAATAAATCTACATATGTTTTGAAACTGCAATTCAAACAAATGGGAAAATGAGACCTAATTCACAAAAATTTTATCACCATCAAATAATATCTTTTCCTTTCATAAAGCTAATCAAACTGCTGTGCCTGCTTTTAAAAAACTTACTAGAATAAAATACATTTCTGAACCTCCAACAGATGAAAGTTTAGACAACTAAGGAGAATAATTTGGAAAGATGAGGAAAGTTAAAACACATAACCCCCAGCTACACACAGCCAATCAGCAACTCTATCAAATGTACTACACAGCCGACTTTGAGAAAAGGACTGGAGCAGCTGCCGGGAGGGGAGAGGGAGCAGTGAAGGCACTGCTCCTAATTTTTCTCAGCATGGTGAAGTTTAAGCAGATAAAATACATTTAAGAAATAAGAATTATAAATTGTAATTTCCAAAATTTAATCCCAAATTATGATTTCGTCTTATGTTAAATGCAAGGCCCAAAATGGAGTCACTTGTGCTAAGCCCCACATCACCAAGCTGAGACTTAACTAAATTGCAGTTTCCACTCTCCAGAAATGGAATCTTAAACCAGGCTCTCGGAAACTGTCTGATCAGCATTAGTTAGGCAGTCTGCCTGATAAACCTCTGCCATTTCCTTTAATCTTGCAACAACCAATAAGCTTTTTTTGCCTGGTACATCTTTCTTGTTCCTGCTCCTTTCTGCCTATAGAATCTCTTGCTTTGTAAAGCTCTTCACAGGTTCTTCCTATTTGCTGGATTGGATGCCACCCAATTCATGAATTGCCAAATAAAGCCAATAACATCTTTAAATGTTCTCAGTGGAATTTTGCTTTTTAACACTTACAAGAACTTTAGTCTAAAATTTAAGAGATATACTAACCTAAGTAATAGTAATACTAATAACAATAGCTTTTTCTAAAACTACAATATTTTTCCTAGATCTTATGTTTATTTTTGCATTAGCATTCAGTGGGAATATATTTTGATGCTGTCTTTGAGCCCATGCTGCTGAAGCCTAGCACACAGTCTGGAGAACCCAGACCTGTGCATAGTTCGAGGCCATCCCTCCCATTGGTCAGGACCCCTACCTTCCTAATTGTTAAGTTTTTTAGGTATAACCCCTGCATGGCATCTTTAGCAGACAGATGAATAAAGCCCGTTATTAGAGCATCTGTCATTGGAAAACCAGTGAGACCTAAGAATTTTCGTCCAGAGGAAGATAAAAATGAAGAAAATAAGGAGGCGTTAATCTACTGGTGTCTCACTGCCTGCCAGACACTGAGAGCCAATGATGTAATGCCCCAAGTCTTAAGAGTTTAAACTATCAAATACAGAAGTCAACTGGGATTTTCCCAGATAACTGGGGCCTTCACAGCAGATCACAACTGTAACATTAAAAGAATGTGTTTTTATTTTGTTTCTGTTTCTCTTTTAAGTGGCTGTGGATGAATTTTCTTTTCTTCTTTTAAAGAGCACTAAAGGCAAAGAGGGTTAAGGCCACTGCTAAGAAGGGTTAAGGTGGTGAATTATCCGAGTAATTTCCATTCCACGGCCCCTTTGCCCTGTGTACCCTTTTCCTTCCTCAACTCTAAACTCCTCCTTACATTCTCACTTCGCCACTCGGTCTCTCTGGCATTTTCCTGACCTACCAACTTGTGCGCACACTTCCTCAAAATCATGTGGAGCCATTTTAAAGTTTTTAACTAAAAACATTTTAACTTGTTTCCTTGACATTCTAATAATGTACATACTGATTTTTAGTTAATGCAAAATATAGCACTCAAGAGATAGAAATCCCCTTGCACCTGAATGGGACACCTGTCGTAAATTTCCAATACAGAGATAGATAGCCCACATCTCTCTCTCTCTCTCTCCCCCCCCCTCTCTTTTTGTCTCTTGGGCCCCTTTGCAGTAGTGAAAAGGGAAGAACTATTTTACTTTGGTATCAACACTGTTCAGTGAGCAATAGCTTCTCAGCATTTATGTTTGCGTGATAATACCTATAAATTTCATTCCAGCAATTGCATTGCTCTCAACAGTCGTTTGGTCTTCGTTCTCTATATGACCTTTACCTGATTCCTTTGTACAGGCCAAAATGCGTTTTGTAACTCACTTTACAAAGCTGGGCATGTAACCCAGTAAGGTAATATAATATCATCCCACTGTAAACTATGAGCAGCACCTCTTTAAATTAAAGGAAAAATCAAGTGGCATTTTATTTATCGTTTCAAATCATAGACTCATAGAGCTTATCAGAACTCGAAAGATCATCTAACTTTAAATCTTACTTTATTGGTATATGTAAGGAAACTAAAACCCAGAGAACTCAGTCAGACCAGGAACCAAGATGTGGTCAATACTCTGTCTGACAGACCCATGGCTTATTTTTACCTGAAACTTCCATTTTATGATATCGCAACAATTAAGAAGCAAGCATTACCATGTTGAATCTGTACTTGGCTTTGTGAGGACTTCCTTATGAAATTCCTAACACCATAAACAAATGCATTGGTTTTATGGCCCAACTGTTCATGAGGACAATACAATATATTGTCATCCACTGGCAAGAATATTTATAGTCACTGACTCTGACCCATAGATCAGCCTGCTATGGGTAGATAATTTACAAGGGTTTGGGTGTGCATGTGTATTTATTTTGCTATTTAGATTTTCATGTTCTCGTCTACCCCCAAAGAATTTTTTTACATGAGTTTTTATCCCGTGGATGAATGTTATGATCACTGTCCAAAAACAGACTCGCCACTTACCCATCTGACAGAATCTCGATTCTCTCCCAATGTTAAGCAGCCTCCTTTCATGGAATCACAAGTTTTTATTTGAAATTCATAGCCTCTGAGGTAGTCGTTCAGCACAGGAGAGCCACTCTTATCACACCTTGCTCACAAGATTGTAAAAGAAATATTTTAGTAAGTAAACCAAAAAATATAACACATCCCCCTGAAACTCGAGGAGAAAACAATTAAACTAACTGTCAGTGGTAGCGCCGACACATAAACTTCCCAGCAACGTGAGCCTCTGGCTTCCCAAGCAACCTGGGTTTTTGCCAGATAGGCATTTGGAAGGGGGTCTTGGGTTATTCTATCAAAATTCACAGAGATAAAAGCACTGAATGTCTTCATATCCCTGGTTTTTATTAAAAGCTTCCCTTGGTTCCCTGGCTGGATGGACTGCTCTCAACAGATCCAGGTGGTTCAGAGTCTATAACCTGGCCCTTTAATGAACCTGGAGACCAAAACCATGCTTTTTCTGTGAGGAGAGACAGAATTTTTATGCTGGCACCACAAAGAACAAAAAGAAAATCATTAATAACTAAGCTTTAGAAAGAATATTCTCTTACCAGCTTTAACTGTATGCATATAATTTACTCTTAATTCCATTTCAGGAGTCAGAGGAAATCTCAATACATACATACAAAAAAAAAGGTTATGAGCATGATAAAAGTAAGAAAATTGAACGGCGAATAATTATCCATTGATTACCAAGTTTTTTTTTTTTTCTGTAATCAATGACTCAGATTTGCCCACAAAGGCTTTGCTGGCCACAAAAGGAGGTTCAACAGTGCAATAAATATGTACATATATAATATAAAATCTCTGTATCAAATAAACAAAAAAAAAATTATCACCTCTTGTCTGAGGTTGAGAAATCCACCTCATTAAATCAGAAAGATTATTTAGTTTCTCATTCAGAGAAAATCTGAATGTTTACACTCTGTACTATAATTGAACAGCTTAGGTCAAAAAATGTGTTTTCCTCCTGTATTTGTCACTAAATTCTGAGCTTTAATCTTATTACCTTTTCTAAAGGCTGTGCTCTTTATTCATTTTGCTATCCTATTCCATAACTATTATTAAGCTAAACTTCCCTCTTTTAAAATGTGTTCTTCTGTTCATCTACCACCCAGGCTGCAGATGAAATCTCCATGAATTTACAATTGCAAAGAATTCCATTTACCAAAGAGCAAGAAACAAGTCATCTTTAATGCATTGGGCTTTTTATAATTATACAACACATTATTTTACTTTTAGAGAAAAAGAAAATAATAATATTTTAACATTCACATTATCCAGGCAATAAAAGTAACTCATAACTTTTCCTCATATTCAACCAAGTTTTCTATTAGAACTTCTTCCCAGCTATTTAAATATGTTTAAACTAATGGTTTTCTGTAATTTGTCTTTTTTCTTTGGAAACATACCGTGCCATTGTCAGTTTTTAAAAAAGAAGCAATTTTCTGACTTTTGAGATTGAGTAGGTCAAGGAAAAATTACTACTGTTAAAAACCCATAATTAAGTAGAAAATGCAGCTGCACTTATGAGAAACTAAAATTAAGTTTATTCTATTAATACTTGATTCTGACATGCCATTTAAATTTTTGGTTAAGGTTCGTTTAGAAACATGTTTTATCTATACTCTATCTTTGTAGATTATATTTAATAAGTAATACATAGGAATACAATAGTTGTATTCTTATAGACAGACCTTTCCAATCACTTTCCTCCTTAAAATATCGTTTTCAGAAATATTTTTAAATAAATTAATGAAATACGTTTTGTCAATTTGTGTTTAGTTTGTTGTGATTATTCTGAATAAATACATGTTCTCCCAAATGTTAGCACTGCATGTTCAAGAGATACATTTTAAGCTCTTACTTTCACGGTCACTACACATAAAAGCTAGCATTTTAGGAAATAAAATAATCGAAGCTTTTTTAAATTCATTTTTATAAATTTTTCTAAATGTGGTATCTACTTGATTTCATTAAACAATACTCATAAAGAGGGTTTACTGGCAATGCAAGTCAGTGGTGAATGTGCGAGATTCACCAGATCTATTTTCTGACTCCATCTCCTGTATGAACCACTCATCAAATTAACATATTTAAAGAGTTAAAATATTTTGTATAAACACAAACCTAATCAATAAATACAACCATTTAGAACAATTTAAAAAGTCATAATATTTGTCACTGCTTAATTTTAATGGTATATTTTAACAAATCAAGATAAACACCCTTTAACCTCATCTACAAAACTGTTGGATTGAAATCTGAATAACATTTACATAAAATTAGGTATAATGTGAAAGCCTTATTAAAGCAAATGTATGTGTACTATAAAATTATTTATGTATTGAAAGAGTTGTAATCTCCATTTAAAAGCTGAAGCTGAATGTCAGAATACACCTAAATGTTTGCTATATCCTTAATCATAAACCTTACGTTTTTTCCTAAGTATATTGTAAGTGGCATGGTAATGTAAAAAAATAGTAATTAACTGCAAATATATCTCAAATCTTAAGCTTTGAATGTTATTTCTATTTTGTAAAACAAACAAAACCTTTTTCCTGGAAACTAATGTTCTGGCTTTGTTTTTGCTTCTGTGCAGAATTGTTTTAAACACATCTTCAGCCAATGTGTGATTTCTTCATCGTGACTACAGACCTGTGATACTCTAACTACAGTACAGTGGCGGGGAGACGGATATATAGAGAAAATAGATACTTTGCATTTACTGCAGGTTTATGGGAAGAAAGGTGCTGGGAAATATACATAAAAGTACATGGTTTGAGGGAAGAGACCTGCAATAAACAGAACGAGGACTTTAATGAACACATTCTTCTCTGGCATGCCAGTTCGGTCCTGCTACCTGTTCGTTCGGTCATTTCTGTTCATTTGTGAGTGTGTTAAGCTCTTGGAATTCTATTTTCCAGATGCTTATATTCCACAGAGAGAAGGAAAGCTGATCCATGAAGTTGCTATTTGCATAAAATGAAGAAGCATCTGTCACAGGCTCCTTCCTGGTTGGGTTTGGCACCTAGGGATCCTGCAGCTGGTCGGCCTCAGCATTAGGTTCCCCTGAAGGTGAAGAGAGCCCCCCATGCGTCCAGGGGCAGGGTGGGAACCTTCCCCGTTCACAATAGGTATGTTGACAATTCTGTTTTTGATAGGATGATGACGTAAGGCTCGCTCTCTCTCTCTCTCTCTCTCTCACACCAGCACAGGTTTCACCCCAGAATCACTGCAATTGATGACATTTGTCCATAAATATGTTTTATCAAGGTTACAATGACTTAATCATAATAACGTGTATTGTGACATTGCACAGTGGATGGAAATTTGAAGGAAAGACCAGGATTTTTCATCTTTTATTGTAGTGGAAATTTTTGCTTTGCTTGGTTTGGTTTTGTCTTGTCCTCTTCTGTATCTAATTAAAATCCTGTGAGTACGGATATCTCTGCGCCCACTTCACACACACACACAAAGAAAATTGCTTCTATTGCTAAAGTGACCTGTAAAATTAACACAGATCGAATGAACTTAAAGAGGCACATTTCAGTTTAACTCTTTTTCCACACTTATTCATGCCTGACACTCAAACCAACAAGTCTGAGTGTCAAGGTCAGTGACCGGAAGTGTCTGGAAACTGTCTGTAAATGTCCATCACTGCATCATTGTAGAAAGCTAGATACAGTTTCCCACAAGGATGAATATAAACCAATTCAATACCAAAATTACTTGCAGTATTTTCTAAGTACATTTTACCTATTTCCCAAAGTGTCCGGGGTGATAAATGCTAGCTATGAACCACTTTTTACCACTAGCCTACCTTTGTTTCTCAGCTGATACACTCATTATTCCTTGTTTCCTGTGGATGGAGTTGACACAGTCTGTCAGA
Source organism: Micronycteris hirsuta (assembly GCA_004026765.1). Lineage (NCBI taxonomy): Eukaryota > Metazoa > Chordata > Mammalia > Chiroptera > Phyllostomidae > Micronycteris > Micronycteris hirsuta. Next base: position 137,452 of record PVJI01001707.1, read on the forward strand.
TGAGGTCTTTGTGAGTAAATGGCCCAGAGAAGCAGGCGCAGTAACCAGTTAACAAATTCAGACTTTGGAATAATAACCGCTCTTTACAACAAACTGGAGTAATTGGACTACAAGTTTCTCTGATGCAAGTTCATCAGTAAGCAGTAATCAGATAGGAGGCTTCTTTGAAACTTTTCCGATTCATAAATAACATAGTCGTTTACAAAGAGGAAGTTTGTGGGAAGCAGCAGGAAACAGTCTCGCGATCCATCTGTTATTACGGAATCCAGAAGAGCTGAATCAGGATCCGCATTGTTTATGATATAAAAGATGCTTGGGAAGTGTTGCTGAAATCATTATTAACTAAAAATGTCATGTTTTTACTTTTTAGAAGTCTGAGTCATATGGGGTGTACCCCCCTGTGTGAACAAATGCAGGAAATTTACCTGGATTAATTATTTGATAAAATACCGAATGGACTTTTTTAAAAAGCTATCCCATGGCAAAATATATCCTTATTCTTTAATTATTTATTAATTTTAGGTTATTTTCAAATATGATTTTTAAGCACTATGTGATTTTTTTAAGAATGTAGCTTTAGAGTCCCATATAGAATATGATTCAACCCAGTATTTAGTATATGAAATTAAAATAACCAAAGCCAAAATGTTCTACGTTTTCTTCTTCTGAACTTAACCTCACCCCACTTTTCCTCCCCACCATATTCCAACATGCACACACACACACACACACACACACACAGTTACAAGGAAAAGATGGCGTGTGAGAGTTTCACTCTTATTGTCCTTTTAGGTCCAGGAATTATTCCCCAAGTCTAACTTGCTTGATACTCATTTAATACTTTACCAGTGTGGAAAGAACAAACCAAGAAATATGTAAATGCAAAGGAATGTCAACAGTGAGGCACGTTTTCTACCGGATTTACTCTAAATGAGATCAAAATGTTTTTCTCATATAGCTCTTTGTCCAAACCCTGATGACAATACATTCTACCATGGTAAGGTAAGCAGCCGCAGCTGGAAAACATGGTGATATCCAACCAGACCAGAGGTTTATAAGGTCCAGAAACAATAGCAACCCAAGTATTTCTATAGACTTTCAATAATATTAACTTAGAGATGTAATACAATTAGTCTACCACTTATTCTTAATCAGCTAGAAATAGATTTTGCCATTATAGGGAAAATGAACTAAAAACGCAGCCACAGTCAATGTCACTGTAAAGATAGGACTACTTTGCTCATAAGGTAAGTAGCAGACATATGGATTTAAACCATCGACCCTGTATCACCTTCCTTGAGTTTCAAATTGCTTTGGCTTATTTTGTTGTGCTTTACAAAACCCAGATCACAAAAACTCACTCATAGTCTTCCTTGGGCGCATTCTGTTCGTCTGAGCCATACAGAAACTAGCTGGGCACATTTTGTTCTCCTTCAGCTCTCCGGACCTAGAGGGGAATTTTCTGGCAAACGTTGACAATTGTGCCATCTTCTGGCTGCGTGAATAAAGCAAGCCCTGCATTCCACCGTTATCAAACTGCTGGCAATTCGCTACTCGGGAAACAGTCTTCAGCCAAGTTTTCACCTACAGTACTTTTAATTAGTAAGTGTGGCATTGTGCCTTTGTAACTAGTACTGGACAATTTCCTTTGACAGATACACTTTTCTTAAGTAGAAAACTCTTCGTTCATCTTTAGCTGGTAAATTATGTTAATTTCTTTTCCACTCTGTCAGTTTTTAATTCCTGGTAGTTTACCTTAAACTTAGCCTATGCCTACCTACTCGTTCTACACTAAGAATTGTTTCTCTACAATAGTTCGATGTATAGATACTTTTATTGCATCTAATCGCTCCCGTTGCACAGGTGACATTTATTTGGAACTAATTGTATACTTCAGTGTTTACTCTTCTTTTCTAGTACTTCTTTTTCCCAGATTTTCATGGCTCCTCATTTAAACCACCATTTTGTTCTTCTAATGTCATGGAAATTAGTAAGGTTTAACAATCAGTCAGTAAACTGTACGTGAATCACTGTAATTGCTTAAAAAATCTCTATTGCCATGAAATGCTAGCTGCTGTTGATGAACATTGAAAGAAAAGCTACATCTTTTCATGTACATTCGGCGACAGATAAATAACCAAAATAGTAATGTCTCTTTCAACCTTTCAATATGTTCAGCAGAGTTAAACACCAAATGGAGTAATGGTAACATGTGAGGCAACTTCTGTATCTTCATAATGATTTAAAAACCTTCACAGAATGAGGAACGGCAGTGCTTTGGGCAAGGTAATCCAGAGAACTAGTTGAAAAATAGTTAGGTGAGCAGGTCCAACCAGGGGCCCAGGAAATGGCCCAGAGAATTGACACACAATTTTATAGAAAGGAGGGCAGGGCGTAAGTAAATTTTCTAACCAAATGAGTGTGCAAAGGACACTAGAGCTTTTGTTCTTCTAAAAAAAAATGTGTTTTTAAGTGCTGAGCTTGCCAAATTTTAATCAGGGAAATAGATGAGTGACAGATGAGGAGTAGTAAATGTTGAGAAAATTTAAGTGGGCCAGAAAGACACAAGTGAAAATGAGAAACAAAAGCTTATACACGCCAGGGTGTGGGCCTCTGAAACCCAGACTAGAGATTGTATTTAACCTCCTGCTGGGAAAAAAAAAAAGGGACCAGCACGCCAATTGTTCCCAAGGCTCTGATGATCCAAAGGAATGTTCTATCCAGACCAAACTGAGGGACCCACAAAAAAATCAGATTTGAGGGCCCACTCACCTGCAGAGGAATTAAGAAAATTCCTGTGGAAAGTATAACTCAGCCACGCCCGTCACCTCCGTGCTTACATCCACCCGCACAATTGATGGGTTACAGCGTCACTTCTCAGCTCGACCAGTGGTTCCCGAACTTCAGCTGCGCATGAGATTCGGTCAGGGAGCTTTTGTACTTCCTGATGCCCAGGTGGCACCCACACTAGCCACTCACCATATATAGTCCCTGGGGTTCCAACGGGCACCCTTCCCCGTGGCACACCCCCGGGTCCCTGCCATGTGCACCCATACTCAGAAACCACTGGGCCAGATTAAAAATCTCCCCAAGGGCAGATTCCCCTCCTTTCGTTATCCTCAGGGTATTAAGTAGGTCCTAACACACCTTTGTGAAGTGGTAGTGACAAGTTAGCTTTTTAACTTCCCACCTTTGCGTGTGTTTCAGAGTCACGGGTGTTCACTCCAAAGCCTTTTCCCTTCTAGACTTCACAGAGTCCGCCATTGCCGAGGCTCGATCCTCTGACCTCACGGGAGCTACTCCACTCACTCCCTCAGCCTCGGCCTCCTAGTTCGCGGAGTGGGCTGTGTCCTGACACCGTTGACAGGATCAGGGGAGACACTGCGAGCAAATCCTCCAGCTCCGCGCCTGCCAAACATGTCAGTGCTCCAAAAATGGCAGTCGTTATTATTATTATCCACTTATTCATGAGTTAATTCCCTGCCAGCAACAGGGATTTTTTGAAAGACTTTTGTGAAAGAAAGTATCAAGAACTTTATCACAGTGGCCTGAAAAAAGCGAAGTCCAAGAGCCAAGAGGAAGAACGGATGTTTTAGAAGTTTAGGGGATGTTAAAACATGACCCCTGGCAGGCGAGGAGCTTCTTCCAAATCCAAAGGCAACTACACACCTTGTCTTTTACCACATTGGAGAACTTGAGATTTGGAAAATCAACAGATAACCCGTCAGTGTTCCCTGAAACAGGCACAGGCTTGAAGGAGTGACTATTATATAAGTAGTGTACAGACAGAGCCACCGTCAGCCATGACAGTCATGTCAAGGGCTAGGTCAAGACTGAGGCAATGGGGTATAATGGCAATGCCTTTAGGAGGGGCCTGGAATGCCCAAAACCCCAAGTCTGGACACTTGGATAAGGACTCCATCTGGATGCTGATATCCGTGGAACCTCTGCTGCTGGGGGCCTACAAGAACTCAGAGCTTCCACCACCCACTCAGAGCTTGGCCATACCACGGGGTCCTGCTTGGAGCCCTGCCAGACATCCAGTCTACCAGGCAAGTGCCGCCACTGTAGCCACCTCCCCACCTGCAGAGGCCATCAGCGACTTGGACTTCGCACTGGACACTCACCCTGCTCACTTCTCTTGTGTAAGCCCCCCTCCCTGTATGTAACCTGCGTGTGACTCTATTGGCTTATTGGGGTGGTCTCCCCAATAACCTGGCATTGTGGCAAGACAGAAATGTAAGTGACCCCTTTCAGAGACACTCACTTGCTCACAACAAGTAACAACCAAGTTAAGAGTCCCTCACTCATTCTTGTGCCGCCAACCAAGCCCTTTGAGCCCCAGGCCAGCCTGGCCGTATGACTGTCCACAGGCCCTAAAACAGCAGGTCCTATAAAGCAGTGTAGGTGGGAGCTGCCCGATGAGGTCAGCCTTCCGACTCACAGCTGGTCAGCCAAGAAAGCCTCACTCTATTCTGTGTGGCCAGAAATTCTTTCTGAAATAACAGAGCACACCCTGCAACCAGGAGTCCTGATTTCTGCCCCTGCTGGCCTCTCTGCTCCAGTGTTGGAGATCCCGGGCAAGCCACCCAATTGCAAAGGACTCAGTTATTATGCCTCAAAACAGGGTGCACACAGGAGCAGGAGGGTTGGGGCCAAAGAAACCACACTGTGAGCAAGACCCATGCTTATAATTGAGTTGAATGTATTATCTTTAAGCACTGAAGTCTGAAAGGCCAGTTAACCCTGGCAGCCCTGGAGAAGCGCTGTGGCGGGTAAGAGGGGTAACAACAGACCCCTCTGGGTGGGAAGCGTTTCATCAAAGGCCAGGAAAGCTAGATGATTGGCCATTATGTGTAAACTGGAAGCTGTTTTCACAATAATCAACTTGTTGATTTTCAATGACATTATTTTAAAGAAATGTTAGCGTTTCCTGAACTCTCTTTATTTGCCCCTATGCTTTTCTTTTACCAGATGGACATAATGTCAATGTTCAAAAAGGACGTATTTATGCCTTTCTTTCAGCAGTTAATTATTACCTGCCAGGCCATGGAAGGTTTCGGGCAAACCTGAGCACAGCAAAATGTATGTGCAGACCTTCAGGAGAGAGATTCACTTCTTCAACAAACTTGGATTGAGCGTCCGATGTGTGTCGTGTATGTCAGTGGTTTCGCTCAAAGTCGGTCAATAAACACAGAAGGCAGGCCACTACCCTCCATGTTAAATTTACACAAATAAAGTACTAAGTTGTTGTGAGCTGAATGGTGTCCTCTCAAATGCACATGACTGTATTCAGAGGTAGGGCCTTTAAAGAGGCGGTGAAGTTAAAATAAGGCTGGAAGAGTAGACTCTATTCCACTCTGACTGATGTCGTCCTAATAAGAGCAAATTTGGGCACCCAGAGAGACACCAGGGCTGCCTGCACGTGCACAGAGGAAAGGCCACGCGAGGACACAGCAGGAGGCTACCTGCAAGCCAAGGAGAGCGGCCTCAGGAGAAACCAACCTGCCAGCACCTTGATCTTGGGCTTCTAGGCTCCAGAACTGTAAGAACATAAATTTCTGTTGTTTGAGCTGCCCAGTCTGTGGTATTTTGGTATGGCAGTCCTTGCAAACTAATACACAAGCCAAGTGTTTACCTGGCGAAAAATGCCTTAGTTTTCCTCCTCACCTACTGCAAACTCCAGTTCCCTCAGATACCATTTTGCATCCTCTTTTTCCCAGAAGTCTCAGCCCTCAATTAGCCTTTGAACCCTCTGGGCAAAGATTCACTAGGTGTTGCTTCCAAAGAAGGAGTTGGTGTGTGGTGCATGTGGTGTATGTGTGCAAGTTCGTGGGAAATAGCCCATAACCAATAACTGTTTCTTAGCGAGTTACAAAGACAAAATTCTTTAAAAGGTATGTGACAACTTATTACATTCCCTTAAGTCCCTTTAGACTGAGGACAATAAAGTAAAACTTTATTGTATCAAGTCATACAATTCGTGCAAAATACTCCTACATACATGTTGAAAGATTAGTTCTGCCTGGATCCAGCACACGTGTCATATTTCTGGAAAGTCGTGTGACATCAATCAGTCTGAAAAATGCAACAAGCAGGTGCATAATATATTACCCAGAATAAAATAAGCATGGCTTCATTCTTAAGTGCCAGAGTTTATTTCGCCAGGATGTCTCCCTCAGCGACCGCAGGGCTGACGTGGAGGCTTGGCGCCCTCTTGTGCCCCTTTGGGGCTGGGCTGGTCATGGAATTTTTGAGCCATTCACCCATTCACAGCGTGTCATGTAATCCCTCAAAATTTCAAGAGAACACTCAATAAAAACCAAACTCCCCTTCTCTGCATGAATTATACCAGTTATAAAATACTACACAGTTAAAATATATATTGTTATAAAATTTCAAATAAACATTTCTTTACCCATTTGACTCTCAATATTCCAGCTGTCTTTTCTGTAGATGATTATAGACAAAAGCTATTTCTTTTACTTTTGTAGGAAATAGGTACTTACAATATTAATTCTTCAAAAATTTAGTTTTAAAATATCTCTTCTCCGAGTATTTTTTATTTATGAATTTTTACTCAATTTCTATTGAAAAATATTATGAAAAATATTTTTACAAATTAAAACATAAAGTATGCCCTGCCAGGTGGCTCAGTTGGTTGGAGCACTGTCCCCAGACAACAACAGAGTGAGGGTTCAATTCCCAGTCAGGACACAAGCCTGGGTTTCGGGTCCTATCCCCAGCCAGGGCGCCCACAGGGGGCAACCAATTGATGTTTCTCTCTCATACCACTGTCTCTCTCTCTCTCTCTATCTATCTCTATCTCTATCTCTATCTCTCTACTTCTCTCTAAAATCAATAAACATATCCTCAAGTGGGGATTAAAAAGCATGAAGTATGTTATCTGCAATGACTATATATGTAGTTTTGTTTGAGATACCAATTGCTAATGCCACCATTGCTGTTCCCATCAAAAAAGTGAATAAACGTAAGCAAATTGCAGAAACCTGACATCATGCAGACTAGTTTAGTATGCTGCCAATCACAGCACAAAAGGTCACAGTGCAAGTAAAAGTTAATTTCCCCAATTCAGATCTGAAAAGGCATCCACCTTGGCCATTTCCTCGTTTGGCATACACATCATAAAGTATGAATTGGCGTCAGTAGCACAAACTTTCAGGGCCTATTCTTATCTCTCACTACTACATTTAGTTCAAATAGCATACATTGGAATCTAACCACCCAATGTATATTTACGCTACACTCAGGTATGGCACCATGTGCATCTGGGGCCTGGGTTTTACTTCTCCTAAAGCCATCATTGAACTTCCCAAGTGAATTCCTTGAATTTAACTCCAGAGGTAGGAGGCCTGGCAAACTGACAAAGAAGGGCTATGGAAGAAACTTCCAGAAGATGCAAAGGCAAAAATCATACCTTCTAAGTCATAGGAGAGACTAACGACCATTGAGATATGTGATATAAAGCATTTTTTATATATTTTGTCCTTAAACATCATGCTGACTAGTTGTTGCAACAATTCTCATTTAGTAACATCTGATGGTTTGGATTGAGCCTTCAGGATGACACGGTCAGTTGGTATTTCCTGGGGACTCATAAATGCAGCTCCCCTGCCTCACACAGCTCCGTGCTGGGTGGCTCTCTGTCCCGCCCTCAACCAGCAGCTCCCATCTGCACCTTTGGCTCAGAACTGCAGGAATTCATCTGGAGTTCTAAGAAGACTTTCCCCTGGGGCGGTGTCTGAATCAGGAGTGATTCCAGTTCACTCTCTTTGGAGAATATGCCCTCTTTTCTCCTCACCTCCTGAGAGTCACTGATACAGGATGCTGGAATATAGCTGAGGAACAAAAGATCATTTCCTTAATGAACCAGTTTGTTAACTTTATATTCTTTTCTGACAGTGTGGCTGCATCCATTGCTGGCAGTGGGGAGCTCGCCATGAAAATGGGATTTATTTAAGACATTCATAAGAAATATTAAGTTGTCATATTTCCTTTCAGAAGAGGGGAAATGTAAGGGGGAATGCATTATTTTGGGAAAGAAGCAATTAAGATAAGTGATACACTTTGTGCAACTATCTTGCAGCCTGTTGGTTGTTTATATTTATCCCCTTAGCTCAAGATCTGTCCTTTAGAAAAATACTAAGCAAGTCTTTCATTTTTTTGTATGTGATCATCCTCTGAATATTTGAAGTTGTTCATCGTATCTTCAGATTATAACACCCCCTAGTTCATTTATTCTGCATTTGTTCAACAAATATTTAATTGAATTCTTTAAAACATGATGATGACAGCAACAATAATAATAGTAAGCAAAACTGAAATGGAATGAATGGTAGCTCTTCAGGAATAGCAGGCAAAGACACGGTTTAGGAAGATACAGCTGGAGATGCTTGTATTGATGGGCCTAAAGTGCCAACAAGTGGAGGAAAGAAACAATTAATGAAATATTTTTTTCCTAATCAACAGCTTGTCTTAAGATGGTAAAAGCATTTGCTGTTGACTTCATTTTATAATCATCTCAGCAAAAGTTCTTTGAGAATGATGAGCACTTGTCCAACACAATCCGATGCTTTCTTTGAAGTTCCCGTGGGTTTTTCACGGCCGCCAACATTAGTTACATTGTTTACCACAATTTCCCTTTTAGGGAACACTCCTGGAAAATCATTCAGAATATGGTCCTGAAAACAAAGCCTCCAAGTGTCTTAAATTAATATGAAAGGAAACAGCGAGAACATTCAATGAAATACCCAAAAGGAAGTTCATTTCAATATTTGTTCACGTGACGTTGACAAACCTTAATGGAGGGATGACTCACAAAATCAATCATCTCTCTCTTCTTTGCCTGTAGAATCAAACTGGTTCAAAAAAAAAGATAAACTTTTTTGCATTAAGAACAACGGGCACACTAAAATAATTATTTGTAAGTACTACCATGTTCGTCTGAAACTTTAGATACCAGCGCGGATTCTCAGGCCTGAAAAGTGCACTTGGCCAAGTGAGGAAGCCGCTGAACACTGTGGGTTTGGCATCCCGAGTCAAGACCAATCCCTTTGCTATTTGAGTTCATTTATTCTTGGCAAAATGGAACTTCCTGTCGCTCAGAAGAAAGATTTTTAAAGTCTAATAAAAATTATTCCAACATTTTCTTGTACTTCAAAAGACTCTCATGGAACAACATTTTTAGTAGTTAAATTTGTAGAATATGGTCCATAAGGATTACATTTTCTTACATCTTAAATAAAAACAATTAGGGTGAAACCAATGTACTGCAGAGTTTGGAGGTGCCTGGCGAAGAAGAAAGTTCCAGGGGACTACTCTACCTTGAGTTACAGGAAAACCCAGAATCTCCAAGGAGGGAGCATGTTCTCTCTCTAGGAACTCGAGATTAAGGGTCAGCCCCGCTTTCCTTATTATCAAACCCTAATGCTTGCTACCAACAGAGGCAACCTTGCCTTACCATCCACCCAAACTTCCAAAGGTGAACAGAAAAACACCTGTCCACTGGCTTTTCTGTTCATCAATATGGCCTGTTTCCAGTACCTCTACTCATGTTAAATTAGGCTGTTCTAATATCAAGAGGCAAAAGGAATCCCATAGCTCCTGTTGCTGGCATCTTACTCAGTGGGTCATGTCTTCAAGAGATGGAGAAGTTGACAGTGTCCTTCCCAGTAAAGGGTGAGCACCGGCAGGAAGAGGTAAGATCTGAACAGAGAAGCCCAAGAAGCTTGCAAGTCTTCCAAGGTCACGGCCTGAGCAGTCTGCAGTCTCAGAGAGAAGCCCAGGGGAGCTGCTCAGCTCTTCCAGACGGCCGAGCCTGCTGATCGCTGGTTTTATACTTTGAATAGTGGGTTGGGTTAGGCATCTTGGAGTTAAGTACACCAGGTTTATTTACTGTAACAGATCTTTGTTATCCAAGCATTAATTGGGTCATTTTCTGAAGTTGCCATATTGCTTAGGAAAACAAAAGTCAACATAACATTAAATATTTACTAATAACCTGACCACTAACAAAAACGCAACCCCCAGGCCAGCAGCCCTCTTGGCTGGGCCCTTCCAACACATGAAGTCAAGTCTTTGTCCATTACTTTTTCCCCAGACGGTCCGCTGTTGTCAGTGGTTGAAAATACAGTGCTAAAACACTGCACATTGATTGCAAAGGGAAATGCAAGTCTTGCAAAAGATCCAGGCTTTGATGCAGCCAGAGAAAGGGACTGAAGTTCTGCACAAATTGCAAGCAAAGCATTTGACATTCTTCCTTGGAAGGTAGCTAGACAGCCAGAGAGTGGGACCACCTAGGGCCACAGCAGCAAGCAGGAAGCACATTAGGGGACTGAGGGGGACAGAGGGGAGTGTCAGATCAAGGGACTGAAGGAAAACACTCGGGACAGCCCAGGATCATCCTGTGGGTATCAGAAAACAAGGATAATGCCAGGAATAACGGGGACAGTGACGGAAGACCAAAGGATCTCCTTTAAGAGATTCTCATTGAAAAGTTGTAATTCAAGTATCAAATAATAAAAATAGCTTTGGGTATTACGCTTAATTATAATAATTTGATTTATAAAATCTTACGAGTTAAAAGAGAAAAGTTAAAAAGGAAGTTGTAATGCAACAAAAGGATAAAGTAGGATTTATGTTTGTCATTTCACTAAGGAAGGGATGTCTGCGTGTATGTATTCCCACATGTGCATCAGTGTGCGCATGCGTATGTGTATGTATATGTATATATACAGACATGTATCTGGCTGTCATATTAGTTTTAAAATATGCATGTGTGTACAATATGTATGTTCTGGATAAGTAGAAAAGAAGAATATAAAAAAATAATTGAGAGTGAACTGAAATAGAAGGAACTCTACCCAGAAGAGGAAGGGCTGATCGGCAACCAGGGGTCCCACTTCTAACCACCTCTGATGGTCACACAAAATAACCACAGAGAAGGGAGTTTCAACGCTGTGCTGCAAAGCGACAGAACAGCACAGTGGTCTGAGGAGGAGGGCTCATCTTCTAGGAGTTGACACCTTTGGACAACCCACAAATGACTATAAAGCACTAGTGGGACTGAATGTTTCTAATGATGCTAGCAGACTACGTAATGAATTATAGTGGCAGGCAATGGTTAGTACCCAACCTTGTTTATGTCTGCTCTGTTTGTAATGGTTTTCAACCTTCTGAAGATAATCTGATCTGTTAAACTGGTGATTTTAATTGTTTAGAGTTTTTGGTTAAGCGTACACGTATTATTTATTTTTAAAATAAATTTTGGAAGTAGTATGTGAATACTTAGTACGATCATTTACTTCTTAAAGTGCTAATAGTTTGATATTGGCTAGTTGAGCTTAATGAATACAGTACCATCACACAAAGGGATTTGGTATTCCTTTGCACACTCAAGAAAAAGCTGTCTATTCTTTGTTCAGTCTAAAACTAACGGGGAGTCACAATCTTTACTTGCATTATATTAACTATAACTTATTTTGATAAATTTAATTCTGTTCTTCAAGATAAAGTCTTCTGGAAATTGGCTCAAATCTCTTGTATATCAAAGTTTATGAACAAATTGGTATTGATCTTCCCACTGATTCTATTTCCAATACTTAGCAAATCAATACCTATCAAAGCACTAAAGAGAGAAGGACATAGCAAAGTTGTTCTGTTTTGTTCCATTTTGTTTTTTCAGGAGGTGGTACCGGTGAACGAACCTGCCAAAAGGCCACCGGAAATAGGCATTGCTTGGAAACGTAACTGAGACCTCCTGAGCCTCAGGAAGGGTCCCAGCGGAAGCCCTGGGCTGTAAGGATGCGCAGCAACCAGGCGTGAGGAAGCCGTCTGTCCAGGGTCCCTCTCACAAGACCAATATTCAGGAAGTTCCAGTGAGTACTTGACTAGCCTTTGACTTGGTTTACAGAAAATAAGCTGGTAATCGTATCTCCTTGTTGTGAAAATAAAATGGAAGTGTGGAATTCCTCTTTTAAAAGTATAAAATGCTGCAAAATGTAAGGTGGTTAGAAGCCATAGCAGTGGAGGTGAGGTAATGGGGTGGGGGCAGGGTAATAAATAAAACTCCTAAGATGAAATAAGCCTTTGGAAGGCCACAAAATAACATGCAAGTGATATTGGATGGTTAAAAACCCTATACAGCGACTTCAAATAACACCACTAATAACAATGAAGCTTTAATTGAAAGGAAGAATAGCGGAGAGAGGTTCTGTTCATAAAAGCAGGGACTTCTGCTGGCCAGACAAGCCATGGTCGCACTGGCGGTGCTTCCTCGGCCACGGCAAGGTCACACCGTGGGGGTCCATTTTTGTGCCCGGGAGCAACGGCGCCTGAGTGAGGCTAGAGTGGGGACATTCTCAGGACACCTGAACTGGTTTGTGCAAGTCAATGGCTGATCACTAACCCGTGGTCCCATCTTAACAACCGCTGATGGGCACACGAAACAACCAAATAGAAAGGAGAAAGGATTGTCTAAACCAAAGAGATTTAAGAGACGTAGCAATCAAATGTAATGTCTGGACTTCGTTTCAATCAAGATCTGAACTAACTAACCAGCAGTAGAAAAGATAGTTTTGAGACATCTGAGAAAATTTGATAATGGACTAAATACTGGATGACACCCAGGAATTATCATTAATTGCCTCAGATGTGATAACGGCATTATGGTAAGAAAACATCCATATTTTGGGGAAATTCTTGAAAAGGTATATAAGAATAAAATGTCTCACATTTGTTTAAATTCTTCAGAAGCAAAGAAAGGAGGGAAGGTAAATTAAATAGGACAGAATCTTGCTGAGTGAGCGATGCTAATGTTGGTAGTTGGGAGGTGAGTATGTTGGGGGTCATTGCAAACTCTGTATTTGTGCATGTCTGAAATTTTCATGATGAAAATGGAATATATCCTGTATTAAATGCATATGCAACTTACTCCTGGCTTGTGTGAATCAGTGGATTGAGTGGCAGCCTGCAAACCAAAAGGTTGCCAGTTCGATTCCCAGTCAGAGCACATGCCTGGGTTACGGTCCAGGTCCTCAGCAGGGAGCGTGCAAAAAGCAAGCACACATTGACGTTTCTCTCCCTCTCTCTGTCTCTCCCTTCCCCTCTCTAAAAAAGTAAATAAAATCTTTTTTAAAATGTGTGTGCAACTTACTCTTGTTTTGATTTATCAGAGTTTATTATTTTATCTTGAACAAGAAATATCAACACAGGAGTTGTTGATGAGCGTTTAGTGCACTACAGCTAGAAAAATACACATATTTTCAAGACATTAGTAGATGGGGGGATGCATGGTGATCCACCGAAGCTAGGGGTTTTTTGATACTCGAAGTGGGAGCAGCTTAGTTGCAAAAAAGAGGGAATGAGATAGTTGTTGGCACAAGGACAGGGGCTAAGTTATCACTTCTTTTTGTAAAGTTAGATAAATAAATTACTGTTAACAAACATGACTGTAGTAAATTTTGCATCTTCTTGACTTTGGGGTACTCATGGGACATACTTCTTCACAGAGCTGATGGATTTAACTCAGGCTACCGTCACTATTGGCAGAAACGCAGCTGACTTTCTTCCTTAATCCATTTCTGAAACATGTTCTACTTACTCCTCCCACAAAGCATGTAAGCCCAGGAGCTTGAAGCTGATTGTCTCAGCCTCTGAAGGACAAGTTTCCGCTAAGACAGGAAGGAAAACAATACCCAGTAGAAAGCATACCCAACCAAATTCTGAGTCTGACTCTACTGTACTAACCAGTTTGTGACTTTAGACAAATTACTGACTCTACAACTCCCTCCAGGCTTCTTGTTTTGTTTTGTTTCGTTTTTAATAAAATGCGCTGGAAGATTAATTGTACAGTCCCTTCCTGCTCAGACTCTCTAAAGAGCTGTCTTGGGACAAGTACCCTGCATGCTTAACCACTATTCCATACTCAGCATCCAGCACACTTCTTGAATATAGAAGGAGTTCAATTTGTATGTAATAAAAGAAAAAACAGAAAAAATGGTTGAACTTGAGCACAACACCTAGAACTTGCCGATCATGACATTTTCAGATATTTGTCCATCCCTTTGCCTTTGATCTTTTCAGGTTTAATCACATTTCTCCCAGACACCAGAAGTGGGACGTTATACCACGTCTGACCACTAGATAGCAGCACAAATCCATCACAGAGTCATTCCTGAAGCAGCCAGGTTGCTCAGAGCCCAGAGCCTGCGCAGTGGAGGGCACTTCAGGAAGAGCGGCCCTGGGGGGCGTCTTTCCCTTCCCTGCACCCTTCCCTTTGTCCTTGATTAAGGAACCTATAGGAGTTTCACTATGGATGACAACACAAATGTTCTGTGGTTTCAGCTCTAGGATATTGATCCTGCCTTATTTAAAATTCCAATATTTTGTTCATTATGGATATTTTGCATGAATTTTTATTGTTTTAACTATTACATTAAAATATTGTTTGTGTTAGCTACTGAGGGTTCGTTTGCTTTTGTTTTTTGTCACCCAAGGCTAGTGCCTCACTTTCCTCACCTTAGTCCTGAAAAAATAAGATTGCTTCTAGCAGCCTACGAAGTAACTGTACCAAGACTCCAGGCATAAGCAGCGTGGGAGGCACACATGGGTCCCGTCAGAGACCACGACTGTGACTGCGCAGAGCCGGGGCTCAGCACCAGACGTGGTTCGTAAGCTGACGAAGTCAAGTCTTCTGTCACCATTTATGCCCCTTTACCCTCTTCTACCTTCCCCAACGTCTCTTTTCCCTCTGGTGGTCTTTATACTGTTGTCTGTGTCTATGAGTTCTGTTTTTTTCTTTGCTTAATCTCCTCACCTACTTGCTCCACCCCCAACCCCTCCCCTCTAAAAGCTGTCAGTCTATTCTCTGTATCTATGAATGTTTCTATGTTGTTTGATTGTTTATGTTGTTTATTAGATTCTACATATAATTGAAATCATATGGTATTTGTCTTTTCTTAACTGGCTTACTTCACTTAGCATAATACTTTCTAGGTCCATCCATGCTCTCTCAAAGGTAAGATTTCCTTCTTTTTTATAGCCAAGTAATATGCCATTGTATAAATGTACCACAGCTTTTTTATCCACTCACCTACTGATGGGCACTTGGTCTGTTTCCAAATCTTAGTTCCTATAAATAATGCTACAGTAAGCATAAGGATGCATTATTCTTCAGAATCAGTGTTTCAGATTTCTTCAGATAAATTTCCAGAAGTGTAATCGCTGGGTCAAAAGGCAGATCCATTTTTAATTTTTTGAGGTATCTCCATTCTTCTTTCCACAGTGGCTGCACCAATCTGCATTCCCACCAACACTGCGAAAGGTTCCCCTTTCTCCACATCCTCTCCAGCACTTGTTTGTTGATTTATTGATGATGGCCATTTTGACAGATATAAAGTGATATCTCATTGTGGTATTAATCTGCATCTCTCTGATGATTAATGACGTTGAGCATCTTTTCATATATCTATTGATCATCTGTATGTCCTCTTTGGAGAAGTGTCTATTCAGGTCTTTTGCCCATCTTTTAATTGGATTTTTAATTGGGTTTTTGGTGTTGAGTTGTATTAGTTCTTTATAAATAATTTTGGATATTAACCCCTTATCAGATGTATCATTTGGTGAATATGTTCTCCCATTCAGTGGGTTGCGCTTTCATTTTGTCGATGGTTTTGTTACCTCTCTCCTTCCTCGCCTCTTCCTCCCCCTCCTTCTCCCTCTCCTCCTCCTGCTCCTCCCGCTCAAGCTCCACTTGCATCACTGGTACTACCTACATCACACCACTTTTTACCACCTTCCTTCCATTCCTTCCCAGTTGCCTTATCTCACAGAGAAGTTTCTCTCAGTTCTCTCTGGGTCTCTCTTACTTTTTCTTAGAGCCCAGAAGAAGCAAGAAGGGGAGTGGGAGGGAGTAGAAAGAGGGGAGAGACTTATAGAACAGGAAACTTGGAGCACTGTGTCTGGAGTTCAGGTCTCTCTGTTTAGACTGCAAGTTCTTCGGGGCACACACTGTGACTGGATTTGGCACAGTGCCTTACACAAATATCGCAATAAATATCTGTTGGTATGGGTGATTACTTGTGTTAATTAGCAGCCTGTTCTTACAAATAATGAAAAACCATAAAATGCAGTAACTTTAAACAATGCCCTATGAATGATTATTTTAAAGGCTTAACCAAGTAAGAGCATCCACTAATACTGTAGCAAACACCCTTCTGTGCCTCTCTTCCAGAAGTTCCACTGCTCTGTGTTCTTGAAAAGCATGAAGGTCAAAGGCTAAGCAGCCCCAGGCTCTCCTTAGAACTTTCCTTGAGGCCCAGTCACACCAGGTCAGGGGCACTGCCGCCTTCCTCTTTCCTGGTGTTGGTAGAGCATTAACTGTGGATGAGGTTGGGTATCTTGGTCTGAGCTGTTCACCAGTGAAACCAGTGCCTGGTACCTCTGCTTGGCCCCTCCAGCTTCATTCACTCTGTGCGCATCGCTGCCTGTTCTCTGGCCTGAGAGGCTCCAGCACCACGGCCCTCAGTGCCCTGCATTCTGGCTGGGGGTAGCTAGTGAGGAGCTCTCATATCCACAAGAGGTTGTGGCCATTTGGTCCCTCCCTGTCAGGTTATCTACAGATGACTGTGTTTCTAGAAGGGTCACCCTTGCTCAAAGGCAGCCCAGTCTATAGACCTCCCTCTTACCTCCACGTCTAGAGTTGGTACAGCTTGGCTGCTGTACTAGCAGCTTAGGCTCGTGGGGCCTCTGACCAGCCTTCAGAGGGCTCTCCACTTGTACAGCATGCTTTGTACTTAGAACCCAATTCCCCACCTAAACAGGCCCAAGCCAGCTTCCAGGTCCGGGCAGGTCTTATCCTCAGTTCTGTCGCGGGGGTGGGGTGCTCTGACCCCCGTGCACTCACCCTTAGACTCAGGAGTGGCCAAAGGGCAGCTGTTTGTGCAACTGTGAACAGAGCTTGGACTCGGGGACTAGGGTGTCTGCACACCAGCCAGCAAAAGTGCTTGCCGTGTGTGAGGGGCTGGAGGAAGGATGAGAGGGGCAGGGAGCTGGCGGTCCCGGACCACCATGTGTGGCACCACGGTCCGTAACTCAGAAGAATGAGATAATTCTACATGTAGACTGGCCTTCTGACTCATCACTCCATTTGTGGAGGGAGGAAGATAGACTAATTTTATTCAACATCCTGTTAGCCTGAGCTATGACTTTGAAACACTGATTTGTGACGTGGGTGCCTGCGTTCACATTCTTGCCCACGGCCCTGCAGCTGCTGGGCTGGTCATCGCGGTTCCCTGTGCACACAGCGCTGCCAGCTGCCCGTATGCACACTCTCCTGGAATGATCTCATTTGGAATGCACCCTGCTTTCTACTGACACCCTGACTGGCACATATCGCAAGGCTTAACTGTATCCGGCATATAAGCTCTCAGTTTGAATCAAGTGGGTAGAAAAGGGAACGAAGGAAACAAACCTCATGCAAAACAACTCCAATCAGCCAAAGCAGGGGCGTGAGGCCAAGGTACTGCTCTCAGGCACACGCTCCTGGAAGACATGGGCATCCAAGGGCATGGAGCACAGATGTCCAGCCTCTTGGATGGGAACCTGAAACAGCCCTGCTGTGGCTACTGCACCTGAGGGGTCATGGGACACAGGGGCTACGTCTCGCTCCTGTTTTCCAAAGACTGTTAAAATTTAACTGTGAAATGCTTGTGTAATAATATCCCAAAGATCCTGTGAAATGTCCTATGGAACCGTCACCTTTCAAATGTGATCTCCAGTGGTTCCCTCTGTGTTGTCCCAATCTCTGTGCCTTTCTAGAAACTTCCATGGATGTGTCCCTGGTTTGCAATGACTACGCTTTCCCTCAACAGCATTCTCTGTATTGCTTTGTCCTGGCTTAGCTCATGCATTCATTTAAAAACGTTATTGAGAGCCGATCTGTGCCACGTGATGTTGGAGCCATGGAAACAGCGGTGAGAGAGATGGCAATGTCCCTGCCCTTGTGGGGATTAAGTTCTCATCGGAGAGACAAGTATCATTCAGATAAACATCCAAGTTGTTAAACTAATACTTATTGAGCCTCTTCAATGAGACAGACATTGTTCCAGGCTCTAGGAATGCAGCCCTAAATGAAATGCACCCACGCACAACCCTGTCTGAGAAGCTTGTATACTAGGAGGGGATATAGAAATAAACAAAGTAAAGCACAGGGTGGGGCAAAAGTAGGTTTACAGTTGTACATACGGAAAATAATATAACAATTAATAATAATACAAGAATAAACTCTGTTTCATGTACTCACACTGTAAACCTACTTTTGCCCCACCCCGTATATAGTACGTGATTGATGCTGGGTCCGCTAGAACACAGAACAGAACCTGAGGCTAAATCTTACACTAGCCCTTCCTTGGAAAGTGAGATCGAGATTAGCAGGGATGAGAGAAAAGAGGACAAGGCAGAGAAATAAGGAGAAGAAATACAAGGGGATGGGTCACCAAGCTGGCTGAAGCTTCATAAAAAGCACAGCCAACTACTCCATCTCAGGTAAAGCCTGCGAACCCCTGTGCTTCGGGACAATGAAAGTAGAGGAAGAAGTGTGGTACATTAAAAACAGCCACACCTTCTCCGATCCTCCTCCCACCGACAGCCGAAGCCTCTGTCCCATGCCATGAATCTGACGGGCCTGTGACTATCTGACTGAGAGAGTGCAGTGGAAGCAACCTGGGCGCATCTCTAGGCCAAGGGGCTAAGTGATCGGCAACTTCCACTTCCTGGCTCTCGGAATACGCACTTCTGAACCCACAGCTGGGCTATGGGAAACTCAGGCAGCCCTGTGGAGAGGCTCCACGTGAGAGAACGGAGCCTCCCGGCCAGGAGCCAGCACCAACCTGCCAGCCCTGTGAGCAAGGAACCTTGAAGGGGGGTCCTCCAGCCCCACCGGAGCAGAGCTGCATCATTCCCAATAATCCCTGGCCAAATTACAGGTTCAAAAGCAAAATTAATGATTACTGTTATTTGAAGCCATTAAGGTAATTTGTTACTCAGCAATCAATAACCAGAACGGAAGGGAGAGAAAATTAACCATAGGCTCTTTTAATGTATTAGACAGAGTTTACCCACCAGCTGTCAACCCTACTGTCACACAGTTTGTGCCATCTGGTCCCTCCAGGTAGCTGCTAGAGAGGCAAGATCCCAAGACAAAAACACCAGCGTCTGTAGCACCGAAGCCCAGTGCACAGTGCTCGCCACCTTCCCTCCTATAGCCTCAAGGGCCTGGCCAGGTGAGCTAGTGAACCTGCATGAGTGCTGCACAGGTCTTTTGCAAAGTCTCGATCCTCAGCAGCAACAAGAACCCCAGAAGTATGAAAGTATGAGGCAAGGATCTTCCTGGCTGCAGACACATGAGAGACCGGGAGCAGCTATGTCAGAGCGTCCAGCTGCCCAAGACAGTGACACCACCTTGCTGCCCTGCTAGGACAGTGGCTGAGCTCTGAGTCTACTCTCAGGCAAGAGCAAGCCTTTCTCTCTATGGCCCCCACAAACGTGGTGGTGCCAGGTGGTCTTCCTGAAGAGTCATCAGTAGCACCGAGCAGAAAAGCAGGGCCTAGTGAATGCAGGAAGGTGCATAGACTGGGTTCAGAAGAGTAGCTGGTGAGTGTTGAGTGTTATGAATATTTATGAATTGTGAATGTGTTAGAATAAGCAGCAAGGGGCCAAGGGAATGCCAGGGCTACGGAGATTTGCAACTATAATAGAGCAGCGAGGCAAGACTCTCCAGGAAGCGTTTGAACATTTGGAAACGTATTTGAAAACATCCGGGGATGAGCCCAGGGGAGAAACATTCTATACAGAGACAACAGCAACCAGGTCTGGAGGCAGGGACAGGGAGGCTGGTGGAGCGAAGGAGCAATGAGGGGTCAGGAGACAGGTCAGAGAATGAAAAAGGCTGCGAGCCAGTCTGGGAAGGGCTCACGGGCTGAGGCATGGAGAGGCAGCCCTCGGAAGATCATCCTGGAGGACAGGCTGATCAGAGATGCAAGAGGAGGCACAGGGGTCAGGAGGCTGTGGCAGGAATCCAGGCAAGATGCCATGATGACTTGCACCAGGCTAGAAAAGGCAGAAGTGGTGGGAGGGCTCCAATGATTTTGAAAGCAAACCTAATAGGATTTGCTGGTGCCTGGATGTTGGGTCCGGGAGAAAGAGAGGAGACGAGGAAGGCTCCAAAGAATCTGGCCTCGACAACCAAAAGAATGGAGCCGTCATTAACCACGACGGGGAAAAATATGGGAGGAACAGGGTAGAGAGGTGGGTCAAAAATTCCCCTTGTTACCATGCAAGTGCAGACAGCCCACTGTCACTTGCAAACATGATCTGTTCAGGGCAGAGGTCATCACAAGAGGTATCATTTTGAGACATGTCAGAAAATATGATCATTAAAGCCACAAAGCAAGTAAGAGCATTGCAGAGATACTTTTCACTAAAAGTTTTATGAGGAGCAATCAACGGGGTCATATAATAGAAGGCACTGCAGAGGAGGGCTGCCCAGGTCAGAGGTCAGAAGGCTTCTCCAAAGAGGTGTAAGACAGGCTCGGCCTCAGACAATAACAATGCATGTCCATGATTCCTTCCACAAAACTCTTGGGGGAAGGTAAGTTTCAGAATTGGAATTTTCAGGGTCTAAAAATAAAATACAGTGTGCACACCATATTGTATTTGACACCCTCAGCAGGGTCTGCCCCTTAATTTCATGTAGTTTCAATAGAAATTATGCATTTAGCACACTATGCAGAGTCAATACATTTCAATGGCCTCATGTCAGTTTAGATCACATTTCGCTGCTAAATGAGTTTTCAATAAACCTACATTTTGTTTCCACTTCTCAATGCAAGGTACTGTTTTAAGTGCTCACAAACATCATTTCATTTATTTCTCATATCAACTTCATGAGGCAAGTGTGCTATTACTATCATCACCATTTGATAAATGAGGAAACCGAGGCCTACACACCTAAGTTGCCTGGGATCCCCCGGCTGTCCCATTCCCAGGTCTGCCCTCTGACCCGCCATGGCACCAGCAAGTACAAAATTCCTGAAGGGCAAATAAATTTAGGGTGTGGGCGGAGCTGACTGGCTGGAGGTGGTGACTAAGCAGCAAGTTGTGCGGGGCCCACAGAGGGAGCCCACCGAGGCCCCACCCTACGGGTCTGTGGAGACTGCCCTGAAGGGCCAAGAATCCTGAATAAGGTCTCTGGGGTCTTTTTGTTTTGTTTTGTTTTCTCCTGTTTCTGTTTGTTGGGTTTGGAACAAATTAATCTGATTATGTCTTTGCACATTGGTGCTGGCCGCCCCACGCCGGCATGAGTGTGCTATGGAAGCAAGTGCACCGGTCACTGCTCCAGCCCACACCCACTCACACCCCATGTTGTGGGCGCTGCGGCCCAGCAAGCTCAGATAGTATAGTGAGGGCTTCACATGGAGGACGTGCTGAAAACGAGACTATGAGGCTCTTAGCTCCAAATTAGTCACATTTAATTAAAAGGCCAAAATGACTTAAAACTTTACTTGCCATCTACAATTCCGTTCCATATATTGTAGATCATCTCTGAGGTACTTCCTCACATAAATACTGTCCTTCCTTATTTTTTATTAACTTTATTGCACTATGGGCTTTATGCCACTTTATGCCTTCTGGGATTTTGGAGCCAGTTATCGCTACTAAAGTGCGTGCCCCTCCCAGCCCCTGACAGCCGGTCTCACGTTATTGCGATAACCAGAGTGGACACTGCAGGTATTCTCCAGACCGCCCCGCTGCATGAAGGGCCCCGCTTCCCTGCATCTGCCCACGGCCTTGAACAGAGTTGGGGAACGTTCTGCCTGCCACATTCATCTGAGGGCTCCCGGGAAGGATATTTTGTTGGACACATCATTGTTCTGTGGGGTTGAGACTATGAAATATCTAAAGGCACAGAAAAGATCAGGTATTTATAAGCTAGCACTTAACAATATTTCTTACCACAGCATCCTAAATTCTTCTCTCAAAACTGCCATGGAGTTTGTATTTGTCGATGTCACTCTTTCTTTTCCTCAGGATTGTGCTGTCCAATGCAGTGGCCGCAAGCCACAGGTGGCCGCTGAGCCCTGGAGATACAGTGAGTCTGAGTTAAGATGTGCCGAGAGTACAAAATACACACTAATTTCAACACTTACTAGCACAAAAAGAACAAATAATGAAAAAATAGTTCATTAATAGTTTTTGTATTGATTACATGTTGACATGATAATACTTCGAGTAGACTGTTTAATTAGTTATTAATTTTTTTTCTTTTTAAATGTGACTATAAGCCATTTGAGGAGAGAGAGGAAAGAAAAAGGAGAGACGAAGAGAAAAGGGAAGGGACACCAAGGAAGGGAAGGGAAAGAGAAAGGAGGGGAAGGAAAAAATGAAACAAAAAAGCAAATTTTTCTTAATACCATTACTTATTTTCTCTGGTCTCAATGGTATTTCCATAGTTCAACGCAGTCTCTCATCTTCATAATTTTAGCCTATGGAGCCATGGTATCATTGGAAGAAAGCAAAGCTGTGCGTGCCCTTCAGCGTGTTTCTGTACATGTGGTCTCTTACCAAGTCAAGAACTGTCACCTTTCCATTCAAGGAAACACGTTGTGGCTTCTCTATGGCCCATCCAAAATGCTCTTGTGAATGCTCTTGTGAACCACTACTCTTGTGACCATCATTAAGTCACAGAAGGGTGACTTGGACACTCAGTCTGATCACCAACAGGGCCGCCGAGTAGTGACTGGTGCGTGGGTGGCATGTGCAGCTTAGGTATGCTGGACAAAGGCATGTTTCCCTTCCCGGGTGGAATGGAGCAAGATTTCATCATGCTACTCAGCACAGCATGCAACTTAAAACTCACGAATTGTTCATTTCTGGAATTTTCCATCTAATATGTTCCGACCGTGGTTGGCCGTGTATGTACCTGAGATGGCGGAAAGTGAAACCATGAATAAGGAGAAAGGACAGTATGCTTTAATCACTTTCTTCTCAGCTATGCGAAATGTCCGAAACTTCGCTGCTTGGGCTTTCCACCTCTGGCGAGCACTTGAAAAGCCAAGGCTGAGTCAAGGCGAGTGCTAGTAATGCGAAGCCACAAAAATGACCTAAGAGTCTGTTCTTCTGTTTCAGCCACCGATTGTCTGGAGTACAAACCACAAACACTGGCTCAGCCTCAGTCTTCCAAAGTATAATGAGTGCCGTGCACTCTCTGGGTAAGAACCTCGTCGGTAAGGCCCAAGAGTACAGACCTTGCATACCCCACGCATCTTCTACTAAGTCCAGGGGCTGAACCAAGCCTCACAGAATCAATTGCTGGTGCTTGTCATTTAACAAGACAAGTAAAGAATAGTTTAGCAATATGTGACGACATTTCTTTCATTGTCACGGACCGCAGGGCAGCTGAGCTCAGCTCGACTGCAGGCCTCCCTGCCAGGAGAAGCCCCGTGTCCCAGGGCTGCCCGCCCACCCAGGCAGGGAAGGGAAGCCACGGCCCCGGAAGCCGAGATGCTGCTGCAGGGTCTGTCCTCATAGAGAAGGAGAAGGGGGATGGGAAGGTCGGGAGAGGGAACAGAGCCATCTCCTGTAAGTCACTGAAACTGCTACATTCAGCTCTGACGCCTCACCCACTATAGAAACATACCACCGCAGGCTGAAGGTTGGTGTGCCCCTAAAATTCAGGTGTTGAAACGTAATCTCCGATGCGGCGGTATCGAGAAGTGGGGCCTTCGGGAGGTGATTGCGTCATGAGGTGGCGCCATCGTGGACGGGGTTATCGCCCTTGGAGAAGAGAACCCGAGAGAGATCCTTCCCATCATGTGGTTACAGTGGAAAGACAGCTGTCGGTGGACCGGGAGGCGTACTCGCGCAAGGAACCCGAAGCGCTGGCACCTCGGTACACAGGGTACGGCAAAAGCAGGTTTCCAGTTGTGAGTAATCAAAGCACGGAGTTTATTCTAGAATTATTATTCATTGTATTAATTTCCAAATAAACAACTGGAAACCTACTTTTGCCCCACCCTGTATATAGAGCAGGTCTTTGAAGAAAATCAGTATCACAAATGAGAAGGGAAGTACAATTACTTACGCCCCCTTCTGGTAGTAGGGTCACATAACTCTAGGCAGTTCAGGCTGCTGTAACAAAATACTGTAGACCGGGTGGCCTTTAAATGATAGAGATGTACTTCTCATAGCTCTGGAGGCTGGAAATCTGAGGTCAGTGTGCCAGCATGGCCAGGCTCTGGTGGGAGCCCTCATCCGGGCTGCAGACTGCCAGCTTCTTGTTGCACCTTCCCACGGCAAGGAGGGTGAGCACTGGTCCCTGCACAGCCTTGTAAGGGCTCCGACGCCTTTCACGAGGGTTCTGCCTCATGATCACTGTGTCTCAAAGGCCCCACCTCCGAATACAATCACACTGGAGATTAGGTTTCAACATATAAATGTGGGCCTTTCACAATCAGTCTGAAACCTGCCTCCTGTGGGGACAGCATTTGGTCGTCACTGCATTCATCAGTGTGACTTGCCTTGGCGACAACATGTAAGCAGATGTGCTGGACCCCACGTCCAAACAAAACACTTAAGAGCCCTCATGTGTGTCTGTCAGCCCTCACGCTCTTGTCCTCTTGCCTCAAGAAAGGCACAGCCCATATTCAGTCCGTCCTTCAGCCTCCTGGGATGTGAAGACAGGTGAAGCAGGAGTGGGGCCGTTATTAACCTGTAGCCAATGTAACAGATAATGAAGACATAAACTTTTTTCTCGTAAGCCATTGTAGTTTGTGGGATCGCTTGTTGCCATGGGACAGCTCCAAATACAAAGAACAAGATTAACAAACTGAATAAGAAGACCTGGAAGGAACATTAGTAGCCTCAGAATATTTTCAGATAATATTGCATTCATTATCAGGATGAGACTGACAAAAACAAGTAGTCAAAGATTTTAAAAGAGTACATAAAATCAAAACTGTATCTGAAACAAATGTCATGAGTGGGCTATATAACATACAATAATCAGCCCTGGCTGGTGTAGCTCAGTGGATTGAGCGCGGGCTGGGAACCAAAGGGTCCCAGTTCGATTCCCAGTCAGGGCACATGCCTGAGTTGCGGGCCAGGTCCTCAGTGAGGGCCATGTGGGAGGCAACCATATATTGCTGTTTCTCCCTCTCTATCTCCCTCCTTCCCCCTCTCTCTAAAAATAAATAAAATCTCTAAAAATAAAAATTAAAAAAATTAAAAATACATATATACAATAATCAGTGAAGGCCAACTTGGTCATCGAGAACAGGGCTTCTCAAGTTTATGAACTTGTAGGTCACTTGGGGACCTTGTTGAAATGCAGATGCTGGTTTGGTAGGTCTCAGACAGAGCCTGGGAAATTGCATTTCTAGCAAATTCCACCAGATGATTCTCATGCTGTTGGTTGGGGATCCAGAATTTCAGGACCACTGGGGTAGATCCTTGCTGCTGAAAGCTCAGCCAGAGACCAGGAGCTTCCTCGCCTGGGGCTCGTTCGAAGTGCCACAATGGCCCTTGGATGTCCTCTGTGTAGCAGGATACAGAAGAAACGCTCTCAAACTGTGCTTCTCATAACAGTAGCACGAGGGCCACCTGGTCTGTTGTTAGAAAATCGATTTCTTGGCCCCCATCCAAATCCACTGAGTCAGAAACCCCAGGGTGGAGCCCACCAGGTTGTTCTCTAATAGCCTCCCAGGTGGTCCTCATGCCCACCAAAGCTTGAGAACCACTAAATTTATAAATAGCAAAGATGTCTCCCAGAACATGTAGCAAAAAAGACAGAAAGAATAAAAGAAAAGAAAGTATGAGAAAAAAGGTAAAACAATAGATGCTGTGCCTATCAGAAGAAGTCAGAGCAGATGCGAATAGATTCAGTGAAGATGGGAAGGGAGATGTCTTCAGATCAAAGGACTCATTAAATTTGGAGCAAATGACTAAAGAAGACTCCTATCCAGAGATAATCCTGCAAATGTGCAAAAAATCACTCTAAAATCATCTATATAGGAAGCATTTTTATTTTTGCTGAATGAATCCCAAAGAATCCCCCTGTTGTTTTAATTCACAAACTCTATCATTGAAATTGGCACTCCTAGTCTCTTACCCCAGAGGAGCAATATGAAATTAAAATGAGTAGATTTTAAATCCTCCTCTCGGGTTCCTTCCCATGTGCCATTCACATTACTTTAAAAAACTGGGCAAGTTATTTGGTATTTTCATATTAGACATGATTTCACATAAAGGTTGTAGCTAACTTTCTTCGGTTATTGATGAGGCAAAGTGCTCAAATTAAATGGTATGTGAGTTTTGTTGCCTTTTAAACGCATCAGTCTGCCTTTTAAAAAAATATAATTTGAATTGCTGGTTGTTAGAGGACAGCCAACCTAGCTAAAATCTGTTCAGCAGCTTTGAGTCTAGTAGTGTAAATATTAAACTATGTAATAAAGTTAATATTAAACACATGTGTAATGAAAGAAAAACATTACCAGATTTAGACAATACATTTAGCCTCTGAAGGCTTTATTTTGACAAATCAGAAATTGAACATATGTTTCATTAGTAAAGGAAAGAAGTTACAAATATATGAGAAATTCCAATGACCTTTTGCAATTTGATGATCAACTCAACGGTGAACACTTTTCAGGCCCTACCAGGCTCGAAGGAAGCAACAGCAGAGGTAGCCCCAGGTTTTGCCACGTGGAGCTTACCTTGTTCTTGAAACAGGCAGGAAATGCAAAGGAATGAAATCATTGCAGATGGTAACAGGTGCTGCAGAGGAATGAACAAGGAGCCTGGGGGCGGGGGGGGGGGGGCTGCATCTTACAAGGGGTGCTTAGGGGCCCGATAAAGGCAGAGACACAAAGAATGATAAGCAGCCAGCTGCACGAAGTGCCGGAAGAGGGCAGTCCTGGCAGAGGGAAGAAGGAATATAAGACCCCTGAGGAGGAAAGAGCTGAGGGTGATCTAGGAAGGCAAGAGGGAGGTGCAGGACAAGGCTAGACATGCAAGCAGGACCAGACGTGTTCAGGCATGAAAAGCCACGGACAGTTTTAAACAGGAAGAGACATTATTTAATTTTTATTTTTAAAATATCACCTGCATACCCATTAGAATGGCTATTTAAAACACACACACACAAAGTAGCATGTGTTGGCAAGCAGGTGGAGAAACTGGAACCCTTGTGCATTGCTGGTGAAGCTCTGGGGAAAAAGAGATGTTGGTTCCTCAAAAACTCAAAAATAGAATTATCTTATGACCCAGCAATCCCACTTCCGGGTGTATATCTGGAAGAATTGAAAACAGAGACTCTCGCCACCATTTGTACAGCAATGTCCACAGCAACACTATTCACCACAAGGTAAAAACAGCCACGGCCCACTGACAGATGTAGAGGTAAACAAAACATGGTGTACGCAGCCACTGGGATCTTACTCTCCATGAAAGGGGAAGGACATCACACAGGCTGCAGTGAGGGTGCAGCTTGAAGACATTATGCTAAGTGAAGTAAGCCAGACAAAAAAGGATAACGTTGTATGACCCCACTTTCACCAGGAACCTGGAGGAGTCAGACTCCCGGAGGGAGAAGAGCATTTAGGACAGTGGCCGCCAGGAGCTGGAGGACGGGAGCAGTGGGAAGTCTATGCTTCCCAGGGAGAGTTCCTGTTTAGGGTGATGAAAAGGTTCTGAAGACGGATGGGAGTGATGATTGCAAACTGTACACCTGAAAATGATTTAAATGGTAAGCTTTATGTTCTGGATATTTGCCACATTGTTTTAAAAATGTTAGAGGCCTTTAAAAGCACGAATCACTCTGACTGTGGGGCACAGAGTGGGCGGGAAGAGGGCAGCAGTGGGAGAGGGGAGCCCAGCTGGGGGACGGTGGCAGCAGGAGCGGCAGCTGGACGTTGGGAGGGAAAGCCCCTCTTCCGGGGGGCGGGGGGGGGGGCGTTGGGGCGGTTGCGGAGAGAGGCCCCTTAACAACTGTTTTGTAGTAATAATACAAAAGTATCTTCCCTGCCCCACCACCGTAAGTAGGTTGAGCAAAGATACTTACATTCCTGTTCCAATGGGTTACACTTTGAGTCAATTTAATTTTAAAAACAACTCTAAGGCTTTCGTCAGTGTTGTGTTTGTGGGGGTGTGGGGGGTGCATGCACAGAGCACTGTGCAGAGGGGCAGCGTGGTGCCACACTCTAAAGTGGGAGAATCCTCATGTAAGTCCGCAGGGGCTGTTTACTCAGATTTCCAGCCATTTTTCTACGGAATTTGTTGGCGTGGATAGGCTCACCAAACTGTACAGGTTTCGAGCGCACAACTCCACGAAACCTCTGCGCGCTGCATCGTGGCCCGTCACCCAAGCAAAGTCTCTTTCATCCCCATTTATCCCCCCTGTGCCCACCTCCACCTACTCCCACCCTCCGCCCCTCTGGCTATCAGCACACTGCTGTCTGTGTCTAAGTGTTATATAAAGGTTTTTTCTCATCCTTTCACCTTCCTTCCTCCAGCCCCTCAAACCCCCTCCTCTGTCAGTCTGTTCCCTGTATCCAAGCCTCTGTTTCTATTTTGTTCTTAACCATTCTTTAAAATCACACAAAAAAATGGATAAAAATACAAGGCTTGTCAATTTCTAAACTCCTATA
Organism: Micronycteris hirsuta; assembly: GCA_004026765.1. Lineage (NCBI taxonomy): Eukaryota > Metazoa > Chordata > Mammalia > Chiroptera > Phyllostomidae > Micronycteris > Micronycteris hirsuta. The sequence goes on from PVJI01001707.1 coordinate 166,173, forward strand.
TGATGGACAGTGGACTACTCCTAAACACTTGGCTGTTTTTATTTCAGTATATACCAGTATTGCCTGGTCTCTGTGGGTTTTATTCAGTGAAGATTTTATAGCGTAAGTGGATAGATTCTTGTTCAACTTCCATGACATACACAGACAGGGGGAAAATGGGTTACCTCCATTTTTAATTATTCCTTTCTCTTTCTTGAACATTTGGTAATATGCTGATTTCTTCCCAGATTTTTTTTCAGTTTCAGGTTAAGTTGTTTTCATTTCTGCAGTAGAAACTATTTTGAGATATCTTCTAAAGATGTGAAAGCAGCTTCCATACCTACCTTTAGATTTGTATTCCAAAGTGATATATGACATGTTACAACATAAAAAAATACAGAAGGATTTTTTTTAAGAGTATGTTTGGCAGAATGAGGCCTAAGTGTGAAAGACTGCTTTTTTCTAATACCTAGGAGCGATATCTGAATATCCTCTTTCTATGTTCAAGATCTGTTCAGGAGTGATTTCTTCGTTACAAATGAAGGCTTGGTTTATGGAATAATTTTAGTCTTTACTTTGGCTTTTCTCTCCTCCCTTTACAACTTGTGAAAACCTGTAAGTGTATCGCTTGGTGAAAGAATTCAGAGTATGTTATTGAGTTCTGTTCTGTCCTGAAAAAAACATTATGAAACAATTCCTGCTGGCACAGGGACACACAGCTTCCATTTGTGAAACAATGCCCTTCTGGTTTTTAACTCTCTGACTTCCTGAAAGTCGTTTCCAAGGAAACAAATCATAAAAGTAGCATTCTGTTTGTTTGGATGGAACCCTTACTTCCTAAGGAATTAATATGCAGAAATGTTTACATCTTGCTCGGCAGCCAAAGCTCTGCAAACTGTTCACCTCGCAGCAGGAGAAAACGAGAAGGCTAAGAGGTGAAGGGCTCCGCGGACCCTCTGTGCCCCCCTGCATGGCCTTGGACCGCGCGTCGGGAAAATTCTGCTTCTAATTGGAAGCATGCGCATACCTAATGGTTTTGCCAGCTGGGGAACTGAAACCTTTCGAGTGTGAGTAGAAAAAGGTGCTGGATGACTTTTCGGTGGAGGGCTTTTGAAAACTGAGATTTTCGCACCGCTACTCCTCCTGCACAGCACATGACTTACCGGTTAGATTAACGGTTTCCATAAACTCTAAAGTGAAACAAATTAGACCGATGTTGTTGGGTCGCTAACTCATTCGTTTTCAAGGGAAAGTCAGTTCATTTTACTCCAATCTTCTGCAACCCGAGTGGAATTTTATTTCTCTTGTGCTTGGGTTTCCAAATGAGACCTTATCCCGGGTTTCAGCTCCACTAACCTGACCCAAATAAGCACACTCCCGCCTCGCCCTGAGTAATAGCGCCCCCTTCAGAGCGCTTATACTCAAGTACTATGTTCTCCATAAGTCAAACGCAAGGGGTCTTTTAGTATTAAATATACATACTTGCAAAGTGCTTTAAAAACTGACTTTAGGATCTTATACTAAATATTTGCAAAGATAAGAGATGATGTTATATTAATATTTAAATCTGATAAGTTGCCATTGTAATTTTCTGTAACATGTGATGTGAAAATCATGGCCAAGTCTATAGTTCACTTGAAGGGAGGCACAGAGGAGCCGCTGAAGACATCACATTATAGGAAAGCATTTTGCATTTTAGCATCTGTGTCACAGTTAATAACTAAAGCACAAATTAAATGGCCCATATAAATGGCCAGAAATGTCTTTTATAGATTTTCCAATAAAGAAAAAAAGAGAATTGCTATTTGGTCTTTATGAAAGCCATATAAATGTGGCACTCTGCTGTGTCTCAGACTTTCATGCACACATGAGTGCCCTGGAGATCAGATACAGACATGGATGGATTTGGTTTGGCAGGGAGCTTGAGAATCTGCATTCTTAACAACCTTCCAGGTCAAGCTGTGCGCCACATCTTACTAACACTTTACTCACTGACTACACTGTGCACGTGTTTGACAGGGAAGACAGTCATCAGCGATTGATAAGCAAAGAATGGAGATTTCTAACAGTATATATTGTATAATACCATTTGAGTGGGGGAAAGGCATTTCTTTGTGCCAAGAAGAGGGAAAAATCCTGCTATTTCCCTAAGCCATGGGGGTGTAATGTACACCACAATGACTACAGTTAATAATACCATATAGGATATCTGAAAGCTGCAAAGAGCGTAGATCTTAAAAGTTCTCATCACAGGAAAAAGAAATGTTTAGCTGTGTGGTGAAGGATGTTAACTCTGTATGGTGATCATTTCTCAGTATTATACCTCTGAAACGAATATGTTACATGTCAATTATATTTCAATTTTAAAAAATTAGCCTGCTACTTAAAACAACAACTGGTCAGAACTGTTTCTGCTCTTCAGAAGAGAGGCACGATGCCTCTATAGCTTCAAACACCCATTGTTTTGGAAAGACGGCGGAGTAGGCCTGAGTGTGGAAACCGAGACCCTCCAGAAAAGATTCTAGAAAGAACCATCAAAATAGACAAAACATCGAATGTCTCCCTATGAGGAAAGTCACAGATGTAGCTGCTACAGGGCTGAGAGAGAGAAGCTGCCCCAGCCCCGCCTGCAGCAGGCGGCCTATGCTCTCGGATCGTGAGACATCTTCAGCCTGAAGTAGCTAAAGGATTTTTGAAAAGGGAGATGTGCTAAGCATATACTCTTCTGTAATAGTCTCCATCCCCCAGAAAGAACAATCACGGAATCAAAGGTAAGGGGCATGCTTCATGTTTGGGCCCATATAAGAGACGAGGCCCAGGGGTGATGAGCACAGCATTGGAAGCAGGAAACTGAGGCAGGAGTGACCAGGAAAACCGTTTGCCCAGCCCAAGAATCCCTAGGGATGTTGAGAAGGATCACACGTTTCCCAGTGTGAAGTCCTGGTGTGAATTATACATAAAATTATAGGACAGAATGG